>PVIU01008507.1:0-82840 GCA_004026605.1 Ondatra zibethicus
TGGTGAGGCTGCACCCCACAGTAGAGAGATCTGAGGAGACTGTGGTGAGGCTGCACCCCACAGTAGAAAGATCTGAGGAGACTATGGTGAAGCTGCACCCCACAGTAGAAAGATCTGAGGAGACTATGGTGAGGCTGCACCCCATAGCAGGGAGACCTGAGGATTCAGAAGAGGCTGACCAGGAGGATGAAGGGAAATTCTTCCTAATGGAAGAAAGAGCAAGTACAAAGGTCCCAAGGCTGGGAAGAGTGCGGTATGATTGAGCAACTGCAGGAAGAAGAGAAGTGTGGCTGGAGCTTTGTGAGCAAGGGATAGAAGCTGAAGATGGAGATCTACCAGGGGATGGCATGGATGAATGGGCGAACCACGGAGGATAGTTTAGCACGAGTGCTTCTTTTCTTTGGAATCATTGAACTAGAACAATCTCAATTACCCACAGAAATTCTCACAGAATCAGGCTCATTAACATTCCCTGGTTAGAGAGAGGGAGGCGCCTTCTTGAGAGCTTCACCAAGCCCTCCCTCCCCTTCACAAGATTATAGAAGAGGTAAACAATGAACTAGGGTGGGACGCTTCAGTGGTACAACGCTTAGGCAAACAGTGGACCACCTCTGGGCCACCTCAGCTAAGTCAGGTGCTACAGTAAGGCCAATGATATCATCCCCTTGGTGACATGGGATTCCCCTCTGTATGCTATGAATATGTTTTATTACCATTGGTTAATAAAGAGTCTGCTTTGGCCTATGGCAAGGCAGAATAAAGCCAGGCGGGAAATCTGAACAGAGATATATAGAGAGAGTAGGCGGAGTCAAAGAGATGCCATGTAGCTGCCAAAGGAAAAAGACACCTGCTGGTAGGCCACAGCCTCGTGGTAATACATAGATGGATAGAAATGGTTTAATTTAGGATGTAAGAGCTAGCTAGAAATACACCTGAGACATCGGTCAAACAGTGTTGTAATTAATGTAGTTTCTGTGTGATTATTTGGGTCTGGGCAGTGGGAAACGAACCTTGGGGCTCTGAAAGCACCTCTTCTCCTCCTGTCCCTCCCAGTTAGTGGCTGATGGATGGAGTGCCCGATGGTCTGGCTGGGCAGCATGCCTAAATGACAGGTGACGGATTGGGTTGGAACTGCATGTGGCCGTCCTGCCAGTGCACTGCTCCAAGAAGGACATGGGAGCCAGGAGTTAATTTTTAAAAAAGGAGCAAGGGCGCTCAATATCCCTTCCTCTACCACTCAATTAGCAGAGCATGCTGCAGAGAGCTGGAGTTTTAAGAATCCCCTTAATCATCTTTGTCTGTTTGGCCTTGTACAGGAGTGTAGTGGCCATAATCGCATGTACCCATTAACAAATGCAATTAAAGCATTGAGGCATCTGGCACTCGGATTCTAATTAAACAGCAGATGAAAGGCTCATGGAGGTGACTTGGGAGATGAATCACTCCAAGTGGAAGACTTAGGAGGCTGGAAGTCTGGTCAGAGAGGTGACCAGAGTTGACAGAATTGCCAGGGGAAGGGGTGTCCCTTTATCAGTCCCAGCCTGTTCCAACTTGAGGCCCAACGTGCAGGCAGATGGACCATCTTTGGGAAAATTAAGAAGACCTGCTTTATACAACAGAGAGGCAATATTTGGAACAAACGAGCCATTACCTCCTGCCAAGTGCTTCCTCTTTGCCAAGGGCATGATCATAGAGCATTTAGATACAGGTAAATTCCTGGATTGTCCATTCTGATGAAAAAGTAGAGCATCCAAGTGTGTTGCCAGGAGTTTCTGGCCTGTCAAGCTCCTATCCTGTGGAGGGAGACAGTGGAAGAACTATGTCTATTCTGGGGAATCACTGATGTACCAGGCCAGGGGCTGTTCTTTGCTCTCTCTGCTGTCTTTAACTCAAATCCCACCAACCTCAGCAAGAGCTTAGACCTCTTTATTACAGATAGATGATGGTAGGGAGATTTGGGGAGTTCAAGCTTCTTGTCTATGATCACATAAACAGCAGGTGACGGAGCAGGGATTAGAACCCTGGTCCGAGATGGCCAGTAGCCCGCTCTACCAAACAGAAGCCTTTTATACTCATGGCTTCCCTGCACCTATGGTTTACCTGCACAAGTCGGGCCAACCAGATCTGTCAATGTTCTAACAGGCATCCTAACTGGACTCAGTGCTTTACCAAAGAAAGAGGAGGTGAGGATGAAGTTGGGAGCAGGACGTAATAGGGGATGTCCGGAGGAGTTGGAGGTGGGATTGGGGGTAGATTTGATCAATGTATACTTGTATTAAGTGAAAAATAAATTATATATACATACATATATAATTACGTGTATATATACACATACACACACATATATTAAACAGGGTTTCTCTGTGTAACAGCCATGGCTGTCCTAGAACTCACTATGTAGTCCAGGCTGGCCTTGAACTCACAGAGATCTGCCCACCCCTGCCTCCCAAGTGCTGGGATTAAAGATGTGTCCCACCACACCTGGCTCAAGAAAAGATTTTTTAAAGAAACAAAATGAATGGCTCCTGAGGAACAGCACCCAAGAATGACTTCCATCCTTCACATGGCCGCCTGTACAGGAAAGGGGTGTATGGCTCTATGAGTCGAGCTTCTGGCAAAGACTTCATGTGCCTGATTATCAGGGTTTACAGATCCTCCCAGTAAGAACCCAGACAATGACAAGAGATGACAGACATTCTGTGTGTCTGCTCGGGACCCAGTAGCCCTGCAAGGGTGCTGAAGTCCCTCTGATTTTGTCCCAGGGGCCTCAGAGGGTAAGTGATTCCCAGTTCTCCTGTTCTATTTTCCTGAGAATTAGTTTTTTTCTCTGCGGCCTCACTAAAGTGCTGGCTTCAAAGGGCAAGAGAATCACTAGGTTAAGACAGGTTTAGGAGAAGAGCCACCTGCTGCTCCCGTCATCCTCTGAGGCCTTTGGAACTCACTCTAGGACACCTGTTGTTTCCTGTGGCTCACCTTCTTCTTGAGTTTAGGACTATCCTGTAAGATGAGAAGAGAAAGGGCAGGGATGACCACCTAAGGCTTGGTCCAGATGTGAACCAGCTGTTTGTCTTTCAGGGCAGCCAGGCACCCTCTTATCTGCCAGAGGAAGTCTTCTCTTGTAACTCCAGAACCTTGGGCCACTGCTGGGCATTAGATATGACCTTGAACTCTTGCTCCATTGTCTGTACCCTGCCCCCAGGATGTCTTTTAGGAGTCTGGCAAAGCTCCAGGAATAGTGGACCAATAAACAAGGCATCTCCATGTCAGGTAGGTAAAGAACACTGGGACAACAGGTAATGTGTGTGAGGAGGTTCCCCTGAGGCAGCAAGCAAAGCTTGGGGGAGCCATGACTGAGAAAGCTGGCGGAGGCAGCCCTTAGCAATCTGTCGTCTGCGGCGAACTCCCCGACCAGTGAGGAAGAACAGCCACCACTCAAGGATTCTTCTCGGATCACGCTTTATTGGAGAGCCTCTTGATTGAAGGGAGAGCGGGAGGCGAGAGAGAGCAAGGTCTGAATGGCAGCTGCTTATATAGGGAGATGTGACGTGACTCATACCTTGATTGGCTGCTATGTGCCTGCTGGCACCAGAGTACTCAGGATTGGTTAGGGACACCTAGGTTATTGCGCATGCGGGAAGCACCTGGACGCTCAGTCTGGAAGCATTGCCAAATATGGAATTGTTTACCTCCAAACTGCGAGGATGCAAGCGCCATCTTCTGATGGCGTTTATGCCTATGGCTCCCTGTAGTCGTCAAGATAGAATAGTACAGGAACTCAAGAAAGGGGAGGTCCTAGTTAACTCTACAAAGGCACAAAAGACACGGGGTCCTCAGGACCCATGTGCGGTGGTTTGAAAGAAAATGATCCCACAAAGGAGGGGCACTATTAGGAGGTATGGCTTTGTTGGAGTGGGTATGGCCTTCTTAGAGGAAGTGTGTCACTGTGGGGGCAGACTTTGAGTTTCCTGTGCTCAGGATACTGCCCAGTGTCTCAGTTGACTTCCTGTTATTTGCAAAATGTAGAACTCTCTGCTACATTTCCAGTACTAAGTCTGCCTGCTTGCTGCCATGCTCCCCACCATGATGATAATGAACTGAACCTCTGAACTGTAAGCCTCCACCTCAATTAAATGTTTTCCTTGTAGGAGTTGCCGTGGTCATGGTGTCTCTTCACAGGAATAGAAACCCTAACTAAGACACCATGTCAAGGTGAAAGGAAAGAATCAACTCCATTGAACTGTCCTCTGACTTCCACATGCATGAGCCATCCAACTCCGTACATAACAATGATAATAAAAGATGTGACATGTAGGTGCCACTTGCACCCTGATGCTTCTAAAGGCCTTCAAATCTTCCATATTTTATGGAGCCAGCCTCAAAGTGGGGAAATAGCTCCGCAACCCCCCATGCTAGTCTCTTTGGCCCGGTGGGAGTAGCAGAGGGCCTGGGTACATGTCCCTTCTCAGAATAAGATGGAGTGAAAGGCTGCAGGACACCTATACCTAAGAGAACATTCATGCACCCAGGTCCCTTTGGCTGGGACTACAAACTCAGAGAGAGCCGTGGACATACACAGAGTGCAAGCAACCCACCTTAGACCTGGTCTTCTCAAGATCTGTTGAAGCCAATATTCACATGTGCAAACACACATTCATGCACATGCTTGTATACACACACACACACACACATGCACGCACACACACACGCAAGCACACACACACTGGAGACCTAGAACCCAGCTTTGCTCACTTCTCACACCTCCTGCCCCTAGCCCAGCAAATTCCCCTTTACACCAAACAGCACTGCCCATCACCTGATGCCAAAGAGATGGTGGCAAAAAGTTCTTGCTCCAGGGTTAGGGCAGTGTCAAAGTCACTCTTGACAGGTGACAACTGACTGTGAGACAATGACAAACTGGATGGATGACTCTCCTCTCCTCATTTCTTTTCCTGCCCTGCAATCCTGGAGATGGAGAGTGGACTCCCCACGGGGACTCTCCTCATCTTCACTGCTTCCTTCTCACTCCCCACCCTCTCTGCCTACGATCTTCATTCCTTTGAGAGTGTTGCGACAAGAACAGTATGATGGATAATAAGAAAGAAAAAAAGGTCAGTGACTTTCAGAAAGCATGGAGCCCGCCCACTGAACTGGGCTAGTGTCTGATTGGACATGGACAGTTTTACATGGTGCCACTCTCAGCCCCACTAACTCTCAGACAGAGACAAAATGAGACACGGCAAGGCCACCTCGTGGTTTATGTAAGCATAGATGGAAACAAAGTCACTGTGTCAGCCACAAAATAGCAAACCCTCCCTTTTTTACTTTGGAAATTTCCATCTTCATTCCAGTCTCTCCTTCTTACAGATAAGGCTTATTGAGATCTTTGGAGTTGTCCCTGCATTCTCTCTGTGTGCACGTGTGTGCATGCGTGTGTGTACAAGTGCACACACATGCCAGAGGTGGACATCAGGTGTCTTCCTGTATCATCTAAACTTTCTTTTTATTTAAAGATTTTATTTTTATGTATGTGTTCTCTGAGTATGTGTGCCGTGTGGGGGGTTATCTATGGGGATCCAAAGAGGACACCGGATCATCCCCTGCAGTTGGACTTATAAGTTCTTTGGAGCTGCTTGAAGTTGGTGCTGGGAACTGAACTAAGATCCTCTTCAAGAGTAGCAAGTGCTCTTAACTCTGGGCCATCTTCCCCACCCTTTCTCTTTCTTGTTTTTAAGACAGGGCCTCTCATTGAACCTGAAGCTCACAGATTGGCTAGACCGGCTCGCCAGCAAGCCATGCTGGGATCCTACCTCCAGCTCCCAGCCCTGGGATTACAGGTGCACTGACTACTAAACCCAGCCTTTACCTGGGTGCGGGGGATCTGAGCTCATGTCTTCAAGGGCAACCCTGACTACCTGAGACTCTCTCCCAATCCTTCCCACCAGCACCCGCATTATATAATCAGTTCTTTCTTACACCCTGTGTTGAAGAGAGCACGCCTCACAGTCCCTAGTGCGTACCTGCCCCCGCCCTGCCATGAGTAACAACTCCAAATGGTTTAACTGTTGATATACTCCTGATGGTCTTTGATGGAACTGGCAGGTCAGTTGAGACCCTCATAGCTTTGGATAGGAACCTTAATCTGCTCAGTGCACACATCTTTGGGTGGCGTGGGGCCCAGGCTCTGGTGCTTCTAAAATTCCCTAGGAAATTTGAATGGCCAGATTAGAGCGAGAAGCCTTGGGTTGTATGTCACTTTAGAAGGAACAGGGTCAGGGGACATATGCTGTAAACTCCTGAGCACAAGGCACACAGCTGGGGTCTTCACTCTTTGCCCTGCCCCTCTGTGAAGAGTTGTTGAATGAGCTCTGATGTTGATGGAGGCTGGGAATCCTAAGGGTTGTAATGCAGCTCAAAGCACGGCCCTGTCTCTCCCCAAGTCACACACTCTCTCTCTTGGACTCCCTGCTCCCTCATTCATCCAGGTTTGAGCTGGAGCTTCTAATTCACACTGACTCCCAGTGGCCCACTGGGCCACTCCCTTCCTTACACAGGAGTTTTTGTTTGCTTGCTTGCTTGTTTTTGAGACAGGGTTTCTCTGTGTAATTTTGGCTGTCCTAGAACTCTCTCTCTGTAAACAGGCTGGCCTCGAACTCACAGAGATCCTTCTGCCTCTGCCTCCTGAGTGCTGGGATGAAAGGCGTGCACCATCACTGCCTGGCTCCTTACACAGGATCTTATTGCTCCTTTCTCTTTGGTCCCCATGGCCTCCGTGATGGCTCAAGGCTCTCAGGGTTTTTTTGCTTTGTTTTGTCTCATCTATAAAGCTCAGCAAAGCCAAGGCGGATCCTTCTAGAGACTGGCCTGAGCATGTCATACTACCAGTTCAGATAGCCTCTGGTGATCCTCATCAACTCCCAGTGAATTCCAATCCCCTATCTTGACATTCTAAGTTGGTTCAGTCCAGCCTTACCTGACACATGGATACATGGGTCATGCGTGTATTCTCCTTAGCCCTGCTGACCTGGGGTCACTGTGCTTTCTTCAAGCTGATCCACCATTAAGCCTATAAAAAATCCTTCTGATCAGGCTGCAGAGACAGTTCAGTGGTGAAGAGTGCTTGCTGTACAACTATGAGAGCTGGAGTTCAGATCCCAACACCCACATAACAAGAAGCATGAGGCATCCTGTGCGTGCCTGGAATCCCAGCTCTGAGGGGTGTGGAGACAGGAGGATCACTGGGGTTTCCTGGCTTCTTGCCTAGCTGAGAAAATGCTAGCCCTGAGTTCACAGAGAGACCCTGGCTCAAAGGAATAATTAGGGAGTGATTGATGCTTTCTTGTGATGTCTGAACACATCCACGTGCAGGTGCAACATACACACACACACCTTTAGAAAAAATCCCACTGATCACACAAATGCCAGCTTTATGCTGGTTCCTCCAACTCTAATCACCTCCACCCATGACCTTGAACTCATGATCCTCCACCTTCTACCTGGCCCCACCCTGTGCTGTGGTTACAGGTGTTTGTCAACCAAGGTTCTACTATTTATCTTAAAATCTACTAATGATTTTTATATCCTGGGCTAAAGTATAGCTGTCTTTATTCACCACGAGTCTTTGTGGCAAGAGTCATTATGGACTAGTAAAGAACCTAAGGATCAGAAAACACTGGAATTACAACTCTGTGCCCTCCTGACATGCCAGTGGTTCTGAAGCATTGGTGACCTGGATGTTTCTCAGCCTCTCTGGGCATCACTTGGTCCACAGTGGGGAGGAGCTCTTCATGCTGGATGAAGTGTATGTGTTCCTAACCAGGACATCTCTCCTGCAGAACAGAAGGCAATTGATTACCACTTGATTATTGTAAGGGTCAAGTAAAATAATCATACATGTTGAATGTCTTGCTCAGAACCAGGCAGAGATCATAGTTACAATAAAACAGTTATGACTAGGCTGCTACCTGGCAAAACAGGCCATCACACATTCACTGTGCACAGAAACCACAAAACAATCTGTGCAAAATCCAGACTAATTTAAAAGGTCTGAGCAGCCTGATATTCTATGTCTTCTTTTTGTTATTTTAAGATAAAAAAGTGTGTGTGTGTATATATGTGTGTGTATATCCACATGATACCCTAGGAGGCTTGAAGAGGGCATCAGAACCCTTGGAGTAGGAGTTACAGGCAGTTGTGAGCTGCCTGACACTAGTACTGGGAACAGAATCTGATCCTCTGCAAGAACATTTTGCACTCTTAACTGTGGAGTCTCAAGTGTCTGCATTTCCAACAGTTTCTGGGTGCAGTCTAACCAATGACCTCACTTGAAATGGCTGTCTTAGAGCCCAGAGTTTGCAACCTATGTAATGATCTTTTTTCTCTTGCAGAGTTGCTATGGCTTCCAGTATAGAGTCTAGAATTATCATCATTTTTTTTAATGGATACAGAGTCATTATGGTGGTAGGCATGAATTGTACATGGCCTTCTTGGCTCAGGTTCACACACACACACACACACACACACACACACACACACACACACCATATACACAAATCAGCTAATCTAACCTTGCACAGACCTGAGATTTCCCAGGGGCCCAACTGCTGTGTTTCAGAAATCAGTGCTTTGAGATGGAACGGGCTGTGCACTAACCTTATAGCCCTGATTAATTCCCTCCCTTTGTTTGCCTCATTATCGTGATTAGGTTCTGCCCGTAGCATAGCAACAGCTAATTGTAGGCTGGTTGCTGAGTGCATAATTCCTGCTATTAAAATTTTATCGAGTCTTAATTGTGTTCCTTTTTTGCATCAGGGAAGCTTCAAAGTTTCAGAAGAGAGGATGTGGTTAGCGGGAGCTGATGATTTTTTAATCTTAGCAAGCCCCACGAAGCCGTGTTCTGCAATATCACTGACCTTGAGATGGTTTCCAGTGGCCAGAAAGAAGCCCATCATTTATTTATTAGCCCTCCTGCAGGTCCGCAAACAATCCCTTGCCGCCAGGCAGAAGGCAGATTCTAGGTCAAGTGCTATTACAGAAAGCCTCAAAGGGCAGGCAGAGCAAGGAGCTGGCCATGGGGGCATCTGGGCGGAAAAAGCTGGGGGAAGGGAGTGTTATGTTTCAAATGTAGAAGTGGTGTCGTATGCATACAGGTGTGTAGTGTCACTTTATGGAAGTGCCCTTGCCTCTCGGTGGACCTCCAAGCCTCCAGAGAATCAGGAGGCTTTTGATATAGTTTTTCTAGGACTGGATGTGCCAAATTGCCCAACCTGTGTGCAGCCAGGGTTGGGAAGAAGTGAGCCTACTGGCAGCTGTTTGCTACAGATGTCTCCACATCTGTCTGATTGTTGGCTCACCTGCAGAGCTTGTGAGTGCTGCATTTTTTCAAGCCCCACCCAGACCTATGACTGGGAGCAAGGAGGGAGGCTGGGGTACCACTCCTCAGATGGGTGGGGTTGGCATCAAGTGCTTTGGGAACCACCAACCCGCAGATGGAAGGCAGTGTGTAAAACAAGAGAAAGAGAAGAACCAACTAGCCCTTGGGCAGGTAGTCACTTAACTCTGCTTAGCTCGTGTTGAAAGCATGGGGCCCACCGGTGTGGTTTGGCTTTAGGTCATATTCTCACATGGCCTAGGACAGCCAGGCAAACTCCAGATGGCTGAGCCCTCTTTATAGAGTTCCTGACCCCCAGGTTCATGACTGCCTGTTCAAGTAGTCTGCAGGAGATGCTGCCATCAGGATACTTTGAGGCTTTCTGTTACGGTCCTGACAGGGATGAAGATGTTCTGAAGTTACTTATCTCTCCTTTCACTATCAGAGTATTTCATTCATGGTCCCTAAGAAACTGGAACTCCCCCAGGAATCTGGTGTTGAAAAGTAAAAGCCTGGTATCAGCCAGGGGAGGAACTTATCTCCAGGAAAGAGATTTCACACGGTTCTGACAACTTGTCAGACCACCTTGCAGGAGAGATGAGAGCCGGAGATGGTGATCCTGCGTGGGACTGTGGAGTAGCAGTTAAAACCATCTTGGAGGGAAGCCTTGGGAGACAGAATGTTAGCAAGGAGGGAGACAACACAACGTTCCAAGAAAAGGTGAAGCATCCCAATCTGGCGGGAAAGCGCCTTAAGCTCTTCAGGAAGTCCCTGAAACTGACCCAATACGCCAGGCCCCCCCCACTCCCTTCAGCAGACATAAACTCTAAGGCCTGCTGAAGGACACTCTCAGACTAGCTGAGCTGCCTGGAAGAGGCTTAGATCATCTGAGCTGCTGGAAAGAGACACTCTTCAACCTGCTGAGCTGCCAGCATGCTGGGCAGTGTGCTCCAGGCTTCCAGCTTTTCTTGGCTGTCACTCATGCTGAGGTGGGGTTTTTTGTGGTACCATTGTTTTATTAGAGTTGTTTCTAGTCCTGCAAGTGAGCCCTCACCCATATTCCTATAAGCAAACCTGATGAAACTTGGTGGTTAACCAAGTTGGGCTTTGGTGGTATCTGTACTTTGGTCTGTTGTTGGTTCCTATTTAGGGTGAATAGGTGCTTGTTCTTGTTTCCCTAAGAAGAATGTCACACAACAGGGTACACACCATGCCAGAACTGGTAAATAAATAAACAAATTTATATTGTGGCTGGAGAGTTAAGAGTGAATATAGACCTTGCTGAGAACCCAAGTTTACTTCTTAGCACCTGTATCAGGTGGCTTGCAACCCATAGCTTCAGCTCCACGGGCTCTGATTTTTCTGTCTGAGGGAACCAGTGCTCATTCACACATCCATACTTCCCCCCCACACACATACACATAATTAATTTTTTAACATTTATTTGCTGGAGGGAGTGAGCTGCTTGTTCATCCTGGCTGCCCAGAATCAAAATAACCACACCGAAAATATATTAATTAAAACACTTCTTGGCCCATTAACTCTAGCTTCTTTTTTTGTTTTGTTTTGTTTTGTTTTTTAAGACAGGGTTTTTCTGTGGCTTTGGAGCCTGTCCTGGAACTAGCTCTTGTAGACCAGGCTGGGCTCAAACTCACAGAGATCCACCTGCCTCTGCCTCCTGAGTGCTGGGATTAAAGGCGTGCACCACCACCGCCCGGCTAACTCTAGCTTCTTATTGGCTAACTCTTATATTAATTTAACCCATTTCTATTAACCTGTATATCACCACATGGCAGTGGCTTACTGGCAAAGATTAGGCATGTCTGTCTTACAGACAGAAGGGCCTTCCACACCATTTATTTATTATGGGAATTATGCAGTGGCATAAATGTGGAGGTCAGAAGACACCTGACAAGTGTTATTTCCTTGTTCTACTATGTGGTTTCTGGGAACTCAGCTCAGGTAGTCAGGCTTGGTGGGAAAATCCCTCACCTACTGAGCCATCTTGCTATCCCCCCTGCCATATGTGTAACCTAAACCTCATACCAGGATCCTAAACGTGGATTTGGAGGGCCATGGGGGAATGTCACTGGATCTTCTTATTTATTCCTCTTCCTGACGTGGCCATATGGAATAAATATCCTTTTTATGCATTTCACTATTACCTGTCTCCTTTATTGACCTATTTAAGACAGGAGGCTGTGCCTAGTTTATGGGACTGCCAGGGTCCCATGCTCTGACCCTGACAACTCCAATAACAATGCTGTTCTAGATGCATCTCCAAATTTGGACCAGATGTATCCCTTTGAAAAGGACTCTATTGTGTGCAATCCTCACAGACAGAATGCTGCTTTTCCCAAAGACTCAGTGCGTGTGTCTTAGGCAGCTTCTAGCAATCCCATCCCAGAGGTATTTGTAATGGAGCTTTGGCCTGCAACACTCTGAAGGACTGGAGTCTAGATCTACCCCGTGAAGTGCAGAAGAACCCGCCCCCACACTGCCATTGTCAGGTCAAGCAGGGATTTTTTTTTTTTTTAAGGAAATAGGATTTAGAGTCTGGGTAAACAAGGCATTGTTGGATGAGTTGGCTTCAAGCCAACAAAGCTTTAGCTAAGCTGTGGTGACTGAAGGGTGGGGCGTGGATGAAAACACAGTAAAGTGTATTTTATGGAGAGGAGGAAAACAGTGAGTGTGGGGAGCAGGGAGAAACTTCGGGGGATGTTTACAGTGGGAGCTAGAACTCAGAAGCTCCAGGAGGTGGGGAAAGGTGCGCAGTTGGTGGAGAGCTTGCCTGGAAAGGTGGTTTGAATAAGAAATGCTCACACACACACACACACACACACACGCACGCACGCACGCACGCACACACACACACACACACACACACACACACACACACACACGCACGCACACACACCGCCGTCCCATGCATGTATTCCAAATACCTGTGCTCAGTTGGTGGAGTGCTTGCCTGGAAAGGTGGTTTGAATAAGAAATGCTCACACACACACACACACACACGCACACACACACACACACCGCCGCCCCATGCATGTATTCCAAATACCTGTGCGCAGTTGGTGGAGTGCTTGCCTAGAAAGGTGGTTTGAATAAGAAATGCTCACACACACACACACACGCACGCACGCACGCACGCACGCACACACACACACACACGCACACACACACACCGCCGCCCCATGCATGTATTCCAAATACCTGTGCGCAGTTGGTGGCCTTGTCTGGAAGGTTATGGAACTTTTAGGACATGAAGCCTGGCTGGAGGAAGTCTGCCACTGGCTCCGCTGAGGACGGGCTTCAAGAGTTTATAGTCTCACTCCATCCCTGTTCGTTCTCTCTGCTTTTCTTGTGTGGTTGAAAATGGGACCTCTCAGCTTCCTGCTTTGGCTCCCTACTGCCGTGCCTCCCCAGCACTGTGGCTCTTCTCCAGGACAGTAAGACCCATAAATCCTTCCCTCTATAAGTTGCTTTTGCTTACAGTGTTTTGTCACATGTGTGAAGCTTTGGGCTCCATCTCTCTGATCTCATAAGTGACAGGACACACCAAGACCAAGTTCTCAGCAAGGGACAGGGAGGAAGAGACAAAGACAAGAGACAGAGGATGAGGAGGAAGGGAGAGGAGGAAGGGATGTCTGCCCCAGAGGGATAAATGTCTGTCTCTGGAAAGTGGAGAGAGCCATGGGACATGGGCATATGGCAGTTTATAAAGGAAAAAGGGGAAACCCTGTGTTAGAATAAGATGCTTAATTTTAATTTGGCATGTTAATTAGGATAGTCAAAAGGGGGCTTTTGATTGCTAGACTTCAATACTTTGATAGCTAGACCCTGGTAGTCAGCCTCTGGAGGAAGAAGTGGTCAAATAAGAGACTTGACCTTGGTGGCCAGCTTTAGGGATGTAATCTAAGGATTTTTAGCAAGAGGGAAAGGGAAAGGACAAAACCTGTCGGTACCATGTTTGCCATACTTGGGCCTATCAGAGCCCCTCAGTAAGTGCTATATAAATTGGGCATAGTGGTGCATACCTGTAATCCTAGCCCTTGGCAGGTAGAGGTAAGAGGATCAGAAGTTGAAATAATCTGAGCCAGCCTGGAAACAATGCATACCTGTCTGCTGTGGGATAACCCTTCTGTACACTATGAATATATGTTGCTCTCATTGGTTGATAATAAACGCTGTTTTGGCCTATAGCAAAGCAGAATATAGCTAGGCTGGAAAGCCAAACTGAATACAGGGGAAAAGAAGGGCAAAGTCGAGAATGATGTGAGCCAGCCACCGAGAAACAAGATGCCAGCAGACTGATAACGTGGCAATACATTGATTAATAGAAATGGGTTGATTTAAATGCAAGAGCTAGTTAGTAATAAGCCTGAGCTATTTGGCCAAGCATTTTGTAATTAATGTTAAAAGTCTGAGTGATTATTTAAAAGTGGCTGTATGTTGGGGCAGGACAGAGAAACCTCCACTTACACCTGTCCAAAATGCAAAACAAACAAAGAACTTCAGAGGCTAGGCAGCTAACAGAAGGCAGTGAGACTCTCAATTCAGACATCTATTGGAACCTGTGTTTCCAGACAACCCATAATAGAGTGGTGGGGACTGTGGTGACCTCAACAGCCCTGAACCCTCTTAAAGGGCAGGGAGAAGTATCCTCCTCATTTTAGCCATGGAAGAATGTGGGCGTAGGGTTGCCTGCCCTTTAAACTTTCAAAAGAAGTTTGGAATGTGAATTTTAAGATGAAATTTCCCTATCTGAAAACAAAGAAAACAAAACAGCTTCAATCAAAAAAAAAAAAATGCCCTGCAGACCATGAGTTTACAACTTCCTGCTCGAAAGGTTCAGAAAGGTTCCTAAATCTTAATTATGGAGATGCTTTTACTGGAGTTGATTATGGAGCAGTGTATTTTTCTGTTTATGTTTGTTTGTTGTCTTTTAGGGGAGTTTGGTAGTTATACAGAGAAGAAAAATAAGACAGATGAAGATGAGATCATGGAAAATCATAAGAAAGACTTAGAAGGGGATTGGGGACAGATACAGTCCTGTCCTCTGTATAAAAGATATACTACACCAGCACGCATCACTCTGCAGTTTAGTGGTTCTGTGGCATCCCCTCTCAACAGTGACTGGCCTGGACAGGGGTCAAGGTCATTAGCAGGCACAGTGTAAAAGGCTGGAGAAGTGTTTGCCCACTGGAATGTGCTCTGGTGGAAATCTGGTTGTTGAGATCCAGTCACTGGGTAGCAAGGATAGCCATGAAAGAAAGGAAGGTGGCTGGGGACATGAGGCCCTGAGGTCTTCAGTCGTAAGAGTGCTTGCCTGGCATGCCAGGAGCCCTGGGTCCCGTCCCAGTACCCTATAAACTGAGTGTGATATATAATCACACTGTAAGATTATAATACCTATAATCCTGTCACTGGGGAGATGCAGGCAAAAGGACCAGAAGTTCAAGGTCTCTTTGCATGGACAAAGTTTGAGTCTAGTCTTGGGGGTGGGGAGAAGAGAGGGGTCTAACCTTTGGTTGCCCCTGTCAAAGTGCCAGGGGTGATGACTGGTGTGGCTATCTTGGACTTTTAAACTGTAACCACAGGAAACCAGAAGAACAGCCAAGATGAGCCTCTGTCAATCCAGAGACTCATGAGAATAAGAAAAATGTTTACAATCACTATGTTTTGGAACAATTCCTTAGGCAGCACAATGGAAGCAATTAGTAGATGCGCCGCCCCCTTCCCCCCCACAAACCCTGCTGGTTGGATGTAGCAGGCTATCTGATAACCATTGGCTTTTGTTTTGCTGGCCAGAAGCAGTTGTTCGGATAGGGAGTGGGGGCCCTGACACCTGAGGAAATGTCATTAGCTGGGTGTGCTGATATGTTGAGCAAAAGAAAGGACTTTTTTTTCTTAAGATTTATTTTTGTTTTTAATTATTCATATGCTCATAGAGGCCAGAAGAGGGTGTCAGATCCCCTGGAGCTAGAATTAAAGAGAGTGTCATCCGCCTGACATGAATGCTGGGAACCAAACTCAGATCCTCCACAAGATCAAGTACTTAACATCTGTGCCATCTCCCCAGTCCCCAGAGTTTTGACGGGTGAAGAAGAATATACCTAGCTGTTTCGCAATGCCTGTCAGGACCAGTTCCTACCAGGAAAAAGACTAATGTGATTGTCTAGTGAATTTTGCCTTCTGCATCAAATTTAGCCCTAAAACCACAAACTGGGCAGCCCACACAGCACCCACGCATCCTGCATTTGAAGGAAGAGGTCTCGTCTGCAAGGCTCAAGAGTTCATTTTTTCAGCTTCCTCCAGGTTCATTTCATCAGCTGCTGATTGAGCTTGAGCTTGATTCAGTCCATTGGTGCCATCACCGCTGATCAAAGGTCCCTGGGCAATCAGCTTTAAGTCTGAAGCGATGGAGGCAAGCAGACAGCTCCAAGTGAACAGACCTGCCAGCTTTAGCCGACTTCTAGGGTGTCTGGTACGAGAGAGCATGGAATTATCTAAAAATAAAGTTGGGGCGTGGGGGGGGGCGGGGGGGCGGTGACTAAGGCGAAGCTGTTTCATGAATTACAAAGCCTTGCTGGGGATGAGGGGATGAGATAGCAATAAAAGAAAATGAGGTTGAATTTCACCCCTTTCTCTCTCTTTTCAGTAACTTTTGGGAAGGAAGAACCGGAGACAAATGAGACATAAAAATCACAGAACACAGACGTAGCAGGGCTTTTAGAAATAGCTGAGCACCCTTCCCCACTTGTAAGTCACGGTGGCTAACGTTTGTTGAGTATTTACCATGAGCCAAACATTATGCAAAACACGCCTGAATTTCTTTCTTTAATCTTATCGTCATCACGTTCCTTCAAGGCACCGTGATTTTAATGTCCACTTTATGACAATCTAGGTAAGCAAGTTGCACAAGGCCATGCTGGATAAGTAGAGGTGTGACTGTCCTGGCAGGAATGAAGATGTTCTAAAGACACACAGACGTTCTGCCCTTTGGCTAGCAGAGTATTGAAACAATGGACCTCAAGGAACTGGTGTTCCCCTAGGATTCTCACAGGAGAGGGCAAGGGATGAAGTCTGGTACCAATCAGCAGAAGAACTTGTCTCCCAGGGAGTCCTTTCCCACAGTGCTGACCTCTGCAGAAGAGGGTGTCCTGAGATGATGATGATGGGCAGGACCACGCCCTAATGGGAATTGCTTAGTTATGTATCCGTCTCATCTTCAGTTTAAACTTAGCCTTTATTGCAGGACCCTGAAGATGGACTGTGGGGGTTCCTGGACCTCTTTGTTCCTCTTCCCAATGTGGCCACACCGACTAAATCTTGTTTTCCCACTATTGTTTGTTTAATTGGCCTATTGAAGATGGGTGGAGCTCGTTAACAGGAGCCCAAGAATCCCTGGCTAAATGTACCCCTCTTCCTCAGTTCTTCTCACTCCTTCCCATAGCAGCCTCTTCTCCTCTATCCTGGATGCTCATTTCCATCTGGAAAACTAAATCTCTCAACAGCTCATCTATATCTTGTGATGAAATCTGTTTTCCTAGAACTCTTGACCTCTGGGCTGCCCATGAAGCACTATTGGTCAACTCTGCTCTAGTATGGTCCCTTCACCCTGAGCCTTTACAGCTTCAAACTGAACCTTGACAACAGTCCTAGGCCCCTCCTCACCAGGTATTTGTTGTTGTATATATGTGTCTGTCTATGTTCACGTGTTTGGGGTAGGTACATGTGTATGTCTGTGCACATGAGCATGAAGGTCAGAGGTCAGTTTTCTTCAATTCTTTCTCCACCTTGGTGGGTTTTTTTTTTTTTGAGACAAGTCTCTCATTTAACCTGGAGCTCACTGATCCAGTTTGAATGACTGTCAAGTCCTAAGGAGCCACCTGTTTCAGCCTCCCCAGAGCTGGGATTACACTCGCCATCATGACACAGATGCTGGGCAATCCAACTAAGGTCTTCATGCTTGTATGTCAAGCGCTTTACCTGCTGAGCCATCTCTCCCAGTCTTCACAACACATGTTTGTATAGACTTTGCTGCTTCTTTGTGTGAACTCCCAAACCCCTGGCTGGTCCAGCAAGTGAAAAGCAGGCCTGCAGCAGTGAGAACATGTGGGCTTCTCAAGCCTTTATCTTTCCACTCCCATAGCGACATGAACAGGGAGGGTTTCTCTCTCTCTCTTTCTCTCTGCAAAGTCAATGATAAAAGACAGCTAGCAATCAGCCCTGCCATGGGGACAGCAAGGAGTGGTGGGCACTGAGGCAAATTGGCAAGGAAATGTTTGATCTGTGCGAAGCAGACATTCCTCAGATCCCTCCAGGTGTTGCTACAAAAGGGCCGTGCTGAATCGTCTGAACTTTCTGAAATCTGCTGGAATTTGGGATTTTATTTGAAAACTTTTGATTTTTATCAGAGTTTTTCCCTTTTCTGTCTTTTTTTCTCCTACCAACTTCTAGACTTTAAGAGCAGTTAAAATGGATTTTCTGAGCCAAACAGAGTGGGTCTGTGGGCACCTTTGGGTCTCACTGTTCTTTCTCCCCAGGTGGACCTGATGCCTTGACAAAGTCCAAGGGTAGGGAGACCTCACCCCACTTGACCCGAACGTCCCACTTCTAGGAATGCAGACTTACTTGCCAGAAACTTCTCCAGCAGCTGCGTCATATTATACTCGAAGTTGGCATGATGCTGGTGGCCTAGTGACAAACTGAAAGTCTTCACTTGTGGCCTAGCCTGACCTCTCAAGTCATTTTGTTAATGGTATAATGGCCTAATTCTGCATTCATTCACGTCATCCCTATGCTTCTGTGTGCAGCAGGGAGCAGCACCTTTTACGTGAAATCAACAGCTGGATTCAAAACTCCAGAGAAGTCTGGCAGCCCCACCAGCATTCATAGAAACATGGGTTCATGGGCTGGGGATGTAGCCCAGTAGGGGAGTGATTGCCTAGCGTGAGCGAGGCCCTGGGTTTGATCCTCAGCACCACATAAACTGGATGTGGAGGCACAGGCCTATAATCTTGGTACTTGGGGGGCGGAGGCATAAGCTCAAGGCCAACCTTGCTACACACAGAGCTCAAGGTCAGCCTGGGCTTCGTGAGTCTTTGTTCTAAAGAGCCATAGAGGTGGCTCGGTGAATAAAAGCACTTGCCATGGAAGCCTAATATCCCAAGTTCAACTCCAGAAACCATAAGTGAGCTGGATGTATTGGCAAATAGCTGTAATCCCAGGCTTTTCACAGTGAGATGAGAGGTGGAATTGGAAGAATCACCCAGAAACTTACAAACCAGCTAGTCCAGAGCATTCAGCACAGCAGAAACAAGAGGTTTCAACTTGGTAGGTAGGAGATTAAAACCAACTCCCAAAAGTTGTTTTCTGACCTTCACATTCATGCCACATGTGTGCCCGGGCATGTATACACACACACACACACACACACACACACACACGCACGCACGCACGCACGCACGCACGCACACACACGCACACACGCACGCACACACCACCAATAGTGAATACTCACAGCTCTTGCACATCAGAGGACCAGCCTATGCTCAGCACATGTCTGGCTCTTCCTTCTCCCTTCCTTCCATCTGTAGGAACCCATCTCGCAGCTCTGCTCTGATGGCTGCCATTAAACATTCAGGCTTCATGCCAGTGATGTCTGAACCCTCAGCTCTGGTCTGGAGTTCCTACCTCACTCTCCGCATCTCAGCTTCTCTCTGAATGTAGATACAAGTGCCACACCCCTAGGGTCAGCCAGGCCTTGACTTGTAGCCTATGGACTGTGGACACACACAGTGCTGGGGCACCATTTCCTGTGCTGACCCTTCTGTGATCTCAGTTCACAATCTGCTTCCTCTGTCACCCAACCCATGCTTTTAAACTGAGCCTTCTGGATGACCAAAGTATTTGTATTATTCTTGTTCTTCCTACCTCTCCACTATTATAACCAAGAGCAAGGGACCTAGCTGTTGGGTACCTTGCATAACTTGCCATGATAATCTTATGATGCCATGTCCCCTTAATCAAAGAAGACTTTAAACGGTGGGAAGTGGGGGGTAAGGAAGAGTTCCTAATCGTGGCTCCTGAACTGTGTGAGTGGAAAAACTGAGCTGAGCACAAGCAAGCAAGTAAGCGTGCATTCGTTTCTCTCCTCTGCTCACTGTGGACGTGATGTGACCAGCTTCTGTCACTGGAATTTCCTGAAGAGATGCACTGTGACCTATTGTGGAATATTTGTACACTTTGTGAGGAAGTGATGCTGTGGTTGGTTTAGTAAAAAGCTGAACAGCCAATAGCTAGGCAGGAGAGGTTAGGCCGGATTTCAGGTCAGAGAGAACAACTTGGGATGAATCTAGGCACTCAGATTTTACCAAGATATGATGCAAATTGGATGTACAGAATGGAGGAGAAGTAAAGAGTCATGTGGCAGAACATAGATGAATAGAAATGGGTTAATTTAAGTTATATGAGTTAGTCGGGAACAAGCCTAAGCAAAGGGCAAGTCTTCATAATTAATAATAAATGTCCATGTCATTATTTGGGGGCTGGTGATCGAAAGAAAGTCCGACAATAAAGTTCATTTACAGTGACCTGGAATTGCGAGCTAGAAAGAATTCTTTCTCTCCTAAGTTGCTTGTTGGGTGTTTTCACAGCACCAGATATGAAACCAGGATACTCACCTAAATACTAATCCACTTCAAATGAGTCTTGATCCCAAGCTCCATCCAGATACATGGGAAGGAGAGAGGAGTGTTGGATTTGTATTTTCTTTGTGCTTGAGAGAATATATAGTGTCACATGACCCACAAATGGATTTGTGGCCTGGTGTTTTAAAGGTACAAGGACACATCCAACCCCTGTAGTGAAGGATCCCACTGGCCATGGGCCCCCACAGCCACGCTCATCATTCTGCATATGAGAGCTAGCTCTGTTGACCCAATGCTTCCTAAAAAGTAAGTAGTTAGTCAAATTACAAGCACATAGCACTGGCTAATGTTATGGCCAAGCCTGACATTTTCTGTCACCAAATGATCCTGGTACACAGATATTATTCACTCAAATAATCAGTCACTGTCAACAAATTCCAGGATACTCAATGAAATTAGCAAGACAAACTATGGGTATAAAATTCATCCAGAGTTCAATTTAGTGACAGCATTTGCTTTCATTTAGTTTGACCAACTCTTTGAACATCTTTCCTCTTTACTGATTTTTTTTTAAACAAACAAGTGCGATTAACCTTTTTGTTCAATTGCTGTTGTGTTCAATCATATCATTATGACACACTGCTCTTGTCTGGGAATGGGATAATTAAATGGGGAAGGCAGCAGGGTGGCTGTGTAGCTTGTCTGGGGTCCCCGCCCCTGGGCTGTGATTGAAGTGGGGGGAACAATGGGGGTCTATAAGGTTGAGCAGTATTTGAGATGAGGGTTCTCACTGTCTCCGTTCTGGGGGAAATCTTATGACCCCCATGTTCTGGGCTCTATTCTCCCTGTTCTACATACCTGGGTTTGCATCCTCAGACCCTGAACTTGGCCCCCTTCCCTAGGATCTAATGCACAGTCGTGGTTCTCAGACACCTTTTATTCAGTGGCCTTAACTGAAGTGCTGAGTCCCCTCAGACTTTGCCCTTCGCCTCTGTTCCTTGGGCCTGGTCACCCTTCAGATCTTCCAGACAAACAGTATAATTCTCTCCTGCCTGTTCCAGGGGCCACTCAGGGGTGGGTCTGTCTAGGTCCTCTTTCTTCTCTTTATCAGTTGCTACAGGCTTCTCTCTGTAACCCACCATAGACACTTCTGCCAACCTTTAACTAGCCATTCCACATTCAAGATCCCGCCATAGCTCCTCATTGCCTGGGCAGTCCAACCCAAAGCCTCACATCAAGGTTGACCATTACCAGCAGCCCCCACCTGCTGGACATTGCCTCCCCCGACCACCCCACTTTGATCCCTGCCCATTTCGAACTGCCAGTCCCTTCTCTGCTTCCCAACATGCCCTGTGCTCTCCTGCCCTCACGCTTTTGCTCACAGTGGCCTCGTGCTGGGAAAGCAAGCCTTTTCCATTTCTTTCTCTTCGGAAAATTGTGCTTTCCCAAGCCTGCTCGGTGCTCACATCTGCCACAGAGCTTCCTTGCCTCACCGCAGGCTCCAGAGATCTGTCAACTTCAATGGGCTCAAGAGCTTATTGTCTGGAACATTCTTTTTGATCCTTAACAAGAAGCTTTGTGATTTTTCTCCCCTCCATTCACTCAGCTGACTAGCACGGTTTTTGAAAGTGGCACCATTTTTTTTGGACCCTGTGGATGGTCTTGCTTAATGGGTGAGGCTATTTCTAAGCCTTCTTCGAGAAGAGGTTGTGCTGGCTAGTCTTGTCAACTTGATACACAAACTCGAGTTATCTGAATGGACCGAACCTTAGTTGAGAAAAATACCTCCATAAGATTCCACTGTAAGGCATTTTCCTAATCAATGATCGATGGGGAAGGGCCCAGCTCATTGTGGATGGTGCCATCCCTGGTCTGGTGATCCTAGGTTCTCTAAGAAAGCAGACTGAGCAAGCCAGTAAGCAGCACCTCTCTATGACCTCTGCATTAGCTCCTGCCTCCATGTTCCTATCCTGTTTGAGTTCTTGTCCTGACTTCTTTCAGTGATTAACAGTGATATGGACATGTAAGTCAAATAAACACTTCCCTCCCCAACTTGCTTTTCAGTTATAGTGTTTTTGAAGCAGCAATAGAAACCATAAGACAGAGGTGATATCCATTTTTCTCATCTCCTGTTTTCAGGGAGGACTTGAGCTAGGTTACGTGGCTCAGATAGGTTAGCCAAGAGGCTATGCCTCAGAGTGGCTATAGCAGGCACCTGCTTGGATTTCTTCCAAGCAGGCAGCATGGAAGCTCCCCCAGCACATGTGGTTATAACATTTGCACTGTAGCAGTCTCTTTTTGGCTGTGGCCATGTCCCATATCCCCTACTAGCTCTCATCACCCATTTACCTCCCCAGAGACTCAGGGAGTGGGCACAACAACGAAGGTCTAAGACGCATGTGCTTTTGCCTCCTTTCTCTGTGCAGAGCTGCAGAGAAATCAGTTGCGTGGCAGCACTAGGAAGCCAGGTTCCTCCAGCAGCCGGCAGCAGAATTCTCCATGCATGGCAGAGAATCTCTGTGGAGTCTCAAGATTCTCCTCTTAAAATTTCCAGGATATGGTCCAGGTAGGGAGGCCTCTCATTTCTCAGGACCAAGACTGGAAAGAAATAGCCGTCAGTATCTCCCATCTATGGTTCCTCTCCCCAGCTCTCCAAAGCCAGCATGTGTTTCCTGTGCACTAGCAAGCTAATGTTTGTTTTATTTTTTGTGTGTTTGTGATATGTGTGTGTGTGAATATTTGTGCATGCACACTCATGAAGTGTGTCTCTGTGTGTGTGCCCATGTAGGCCAGAGGTCAGCATAGAATGTCTTCCTCAGTTGCTCTCACTTTATTCTTCATCTTTATGTGGGTATGATTGTGGGCACACATGTGCCTTGGCTTGGGTGGGAAGATCAGGAGACAACTTCGGGTGTTGGTTGTCACTTTCCGCCTTGTTTAAGACAGGACCCCTTGCTGCTTAGTGTTGTGTACATGAGGCTGGCTGACTTGTGAGCTTCCAGGACTCTTCTGTCTTTGCCTACCCCACCATAGAAGTGCACAGCTTATGGACACATGCCAACAGACCCTCTTTTTTATTTTTAACTTGAGTGCTGGGATCTCAACTCTGTTCTTCATGTTTGCATGGCAGATACTCAACTCTGTTCTTCATGTTTGTGTGGCAGACACTTTACCAAATGAGCCATCCTCTTGGCTCCTTATTAATTATTTTATTACTACTACTATTATTGGTGCGCCGCTGAGGTATAGTTTTACTCTACCACCTCCTGCCTCTACCTACTGAGAGTTGGGTTACAGGTTAGTTCAAGAATACCCGTCACTAGCTGGTCATGGTGGCACACGCCTTCAATCCCAGCACTCGGGAGACAGAGGCAGGCAGATCTCTGTGAGTTAGAGGCCAGCATGATCTACAAACTGAGTTCCAGGACAGCCTGGGTTGTTACACAGTGAAACCCTGTCCCAAAAACAGACAGACAGAATACCCATCACAAACTAACATGTAAGAAAGGCCACCTCAGATGTGCCAGGCGATATGCTAAGGGCTTCACACATGTTATCTCTTTCCACTCTCTGCTAGAAAAATTAGAGCTAAGAAGACCTAGGCTGGAGGACTTTCTGGGCCCAGCTGGGAGACAGAACCAGGCTAGAAGGCCATCTGAGTCCAGATCCCCCCTTTCAGCAACCACACTGGCTCTGCCACTAGCCTTATAGCTCTAAAGACCCCTGTCTAGGAAGCCCTTGACCCAGCTGCCGGGATCATGGCTCACTCTAACTGCCCTGTTCCTCTCCACCATAAAATGAGTTGGTGGCTTCAGGCACTCTCAGCACTGGTGAGAGTTTGGGGATCACTATCCCACAGTCCCCACCAGCTGACCCAGCAAGTGGTCCACAGCCAAACTGTCCATCTCTAAGGCTGGCTGGTCAATGTGTCTTTGGAACATCAAGGCACAAAAATGTGTGTCTGCATGGGTTCTAGATCACTGTATCCCTTTGGCTGCCCTCTCTGGTGCTTTTTAGGAAACTCTGGGCTAAGCCAACAAGGCAAGTCCCATGCCCCAGTCTCCTTTTCTTGGATTTAAGTTCTGGGTGACTTGGTGAAGGACTTTACCTCTCTGCCTCAGTTTCCTTCAGTGTAAAGTGAAGACATCATTCATCATTTCTTTGTATATTACTCAAAGACTGAGATACAGAATAAGACCCAGCACAATGTCTACAGATTGTGTTTTTCATAAACGTCAGGATTTGATTTCTCACATCCCAAAACCTTACCCCAGAGCATAACTGCTGGAAAGAGAGGAGGCTGAGCAATGGCACCCTGGACAGTGCCACATGACCTGCAGTGGGTAGGACTGGGGCCCTGCCTCGGCTTCTTTCCCTAGTGCCCCTCTCTTTCCTCAGCCTCTGCTCTGTTCAGTATAGACTGAGCTCTTGTAAGGGAGGCCAAGGAAGAACAGAGAAGCGAGCCAGAGTCCCCAACCCTTTCCCCTAGAGACCCTACAGAGTCCTGATCTAGGGAATACGCCACCTCTCTGTCCCAGGGTGAAATATGAGCTCACCTTGTTTATATCTGATTGAACTCACATAGCTGGGTGAAAAATCTAGTTCTGCTCATTACTGGCAAGGTAACCTCTCCCTGTCATTCATTTCCTTCTCTTGAAAATGGAAATATAATAATATCTGTTGAATTCGTGTGAGAATCAAAGGAATGTGATTTGGCCTAAAATGGTACTTAGTAAAGGCTCCAAATTAACATTGTTTCCAGAAAGGTTCTTTGAGTCTGTGGGCTGAGTCCTTGCTTAGGCTCCAACTGCAGGCGCAGCTGAGAACACTAACAAACACGAGCCCTTATGAGCAAGGCAGGACTGGTACCTTGGTCCTTCTGGTCTTTTGGATGCCACCCCTGTTACCTAACTCCTTTCTCACCAGAGCCTTTGGGTTTGGGTTTCCCACCATCTTTGTGGGTGTGTTGCTGAGATTGCCTGGGTGTGCCCCCTGCACCCCAATGCCCTCAAATAAGTAGCTGCTCTGCCTTTTACCCCCTGACGGTTGTATGTTAATTAGTGGGCAGGTGGAGGCAGCTGCCATAGTTGGGCCACACCTGCTATGGCCTGTCAGCCCCCATGTCAGATGCAACCCCAGGGCAAAGAGCAGTGCAGCTAATGAAAAGCTCAGCCTTGGCTCTGGAGCTGTACAGCTGCTGGCTTTGTGTTTCTCTGCTGTTTGCTTGGTGATCTGGCCCTCACCCAGAACCGGAGCCAGAGCCTTGGCACCACACTTCCCTTCTCCAGTGATCTGGTTACAGAACGCATTCTCTGGCTCATCTCGAAGAAGCAGCTTTTTTGTTATAACTTTGGGAACTCTAAGGGGGAAAAATAAATATCCAAGCCTCAAATATTTCCCTGCTGCATGCCTGAAGTTCTACCAGAGGGTCAGTGATTCAGAGCAGCAGCTCTCTGAGACCAGGTGCATCTCCTGTGTGTTGTCATCTGGCTTGCTAGAAACACAGTGACACTGGGACTATCGCTCAGTTTGTAGAGCGCTTGCTTAGCATGCAGGAAGCCCTGCTTGGGGAGTTCCCTCCCCAGCAGCATAAACCAGGTGTGGTGATGCATGCCTGCAATCCCAGCACTCAGAAGGTGGAGGGGGATGGGAGGATTTGAAATTCTAGGTCATCCTCAAATCGTGAGCCCAGATCAATCCCTCCTTAAGTTGTTTCTCAGGTGTTTTGTCACGGCAGTGAGAAAAATAACTCACACAGAAGAGGTCTGGGTTGATTGCATGGAAGGATGCTGCTGGTGATGGGGATTTGAGAATCCTAGACAGACAGACCAGCAGAGAAAGACAAGAGGCAATAAAGGGACAGCAGAAGCATGAAATGCTGCCTTCAAAGTCTTCCCACCTCACTCGTTGTTTTGCAAGAACTGGTCCTCGCACACTCTCCACCATCCTTCCCAAGATAGGGAATGGGTCTGTTGCCTTGCTCACTTCTGATGCTGCTTTCCAGTCCCCATCTCCTGTCCAATCTTCTACGCATCTTGCAGGTTGTAAGGCTTCTTTAGAGAGGTGACTGGTGGAACCATGGGAAGGGTGAACTCTCTTGCCCTTCCGAATCCTTGGGGTTAAGGGAAAAGCTGTTGCAATTCCATGCTGAAGAGTCACTGTGGAGACTGCTTTTTGCCCTGATATCTGGAAGGTTCTCCTAGTTAATCCTCAGGCAGACAGCAGAGAGGAAGAAAAGACCCTGGAGAAACAGATGTGTGCAGTCCACAGCGGTACATTCAGTGGTAGTTTGAATGAGACTACTCCCCCACCCACTACCCCCCACTCCCAGGCTTAGATGTTTGAATACTTGGTCTCCAGTTGGTGGTACTGTTTGGGTAGGCCTTACAGGAGGAAGTGTGCCTCTGGGAACAAACTTTGAGGTTCAGAAAAACAAAACAAAACAAAAAACCTCCCACCATTTCCCCAGTGCTTTCTCTGCTTTGTGTTGCAGTTCACCACGTGAGCTCTCGGCATCCAGTTCCGTATGCCATGCCTGCTGCTTGCTGCCATGCCCCGCCTATGGAACTGAAAGTCAAATAAACCTTTCCTTCTATAAATTTCCGTGGTCATGATGTTTTATCACAGCAATAGAAGACAACTAATATACTCCCCTTGCTCATCAAGCCTTTATGTAGTATCTTGAACCTTTGACGGAGAAGAATGAGATCTCAGTCTCTCTAGGCAGGCTCACATGCAGGAATTTCCCCACTCCCTATTGCCAGCAATCTCAGAGTCAATGTTTTATCATTAATTTAAGGGTGTAAGCCCTACTAGAATTTCACGAGCTTCGTTCTGGGCTTGGGTCACTTGGGGTTCAAATTTTAGTTCTACTACTTGTTAGTCATTATGTTCTGGGTTAAATATTTAAGCTCCTCGAGCACTGACATTTGCCATTATAAAATGGAATCCATGCTTTGTGCCTCCAGATACCTATCTATAGATACTCATTACTATTTTAAGGGTTAAAAGTATGCACTGCTGGCTGGATTTCTCGCAAGCACATTTCTTTAAAGTGACATAAAGAGAAGAGTGGCTAGGTAAAGAGAAGTGAGTGGTTGAGGATTCTGACGTCAGCTTGGATTGTTGGTGTTTCTACAAATGCAATCATAAAATGTGAACTATAATATGGACTGGGCATAGTGGCACATGCCTTTAATGACAGTGCTCAGAAGGCAGAGGCAGGCAGATCTCTGTGAGTTCAAAGATAGCCCGGACCACATAGCAGGTTTCAGGCTAGCCAGGGCTGCATTAGCCCAATCCCCCATACACATACAATTTTAAGTTTGAGTTATGCCAGACAGTCAGGACCTATGAAGGCAAAGGATTCCTAGGATGATGAAAGTGACAGTATGGAAATGTCTTTTGTGCGTGCGTGTGTGTGTGTGTGTGTGTGTGTGTGTGTGTGTGTGTGTGTGTGTGGCAGGGTGGGGGCTGGTATCATTTGTAGCCCACGTTCCCTTCCTTGCTCTGCTTGCCCCTCCCTCCCTGAAGGCAGGCAGAAAGGCAGACTGGGACCTGCAATTACTTGCAGTAGAACAGAAGGAGCCATTACCTGAGTTCTTCAAAGGCGAGCGTAGAAAGAGCTACTTAGCCTCTTAATTGAATGCAGCCTCCCAGAAGCATCTAACCCTTGGAGCTGTCCCCAGTGCGCAGCGCCTGTCCTCTTGATCTTCATGAGAAAACTCTTTTATGTGTTCTCATGAGGAAAGAGAAGAGCGCTTCTCTGCAGCAGCATCAGACACGCGTGTGTGAGCCAGAAACATCACGATGCCTGTTTCATCAGGGCTGAATGAGAGCCGGGGACTGAGGAAGGAGAGAGGCTTGAAGGAATCAGGCTCTCATGGGAACCTGAATTCTAACTTCCTGGCTGTTTGGAGATCAATGGTAGCCTTTGTATGTGCTTCCCAGCTGGAGAGGCCCGGGGCTGGCAGGTGTTTTACATTATTAATAGCGATAGCCTTTCCTTCCTAATAATCTAGACTTCTTCCACATGTGTGGAACCACTTGGAAAACCAGCCGTGTCTGTGTGAGTGTTAAATAGGTAGCAAAGCAGTGGTCCCTTCTCATCAAGCATAGCCAGCCTTATGCCTGTGGCCCTCTGGACTTTGAAGGGCCAGGAAGATGTTTTAATTTGGGTTTCTCTTAAAATGAGAATGAAAAGAATAATATTGAAAGAAACAACAATGAATATAGACTAACGAATTAATTACTTGTTTCTACCAGTGCAGTTATAAAACATTATATTTGACTGGGCAATGGTGGTGCCTGCCTTTAATCCCAGCACTCAGAAGCAGAAGGCAGAGGTAGACAGATCTCTGTGACTGGCCCACAGAGTGAATTCTAGACAGCCAGGGCTACATGGAGAAACTCTGTCTCAAAAAGCCAACATTTTATATGTGTGTGTGTGTGTGTGTGTGTGTATTTACATGTATGTATGTATGTAATTTCTATTTTCTTTTGCTGGAAGGGCCCACAGAGGCAAACATGTATAGGACCCAAGGAAATTTTATTGGTCCTAGACATGGGGTTGGAAGACATTTGAATGGGGGTCTGAAGACAAAAGTAATCCAATCTTGGGCCCTGGTAACCCCGTGACCTTAAGTAAATCATTCACCCAGGTTGCAGTTTTCTCTATGTCCCAGGGTTCTCTGCAAGCACAGAGGAGGACTCAATGCCTGCCCCCCTTCTCTCTTCCTCTCTGTCCAGGATCTAAGGACATCATCATTACAAACTGTAAAAGCACAAGCATTTGGGAGGTGGGGACAATGGGGCCCGTGTTCCAAGAGCAAAGGGCTCCACAGGAGCATTGAAGAATCCCAGCAGGCAGCCATTGCCTATCCAGTTCCTAGGAAAAGTCAGTGAACAAGCTGGGCTATTGGTGGGTTGTGGGATTCTAGGTAATGGGCTCAGAGAACCAAATGACCCCACCAGAAGCCATCAACCTGGGGCAGTCTGACTGAGGCACAGCAGCTGGAAGGGAAAGGAGGCTCCAGATGTAGGAGGTGTGGCCACCTGCAGACCAGGTGGTTGTCCTGCTCAGTGGACCCTCAGCTGATGTGAAGAATTAAAGAGACCCAGAAACTGAAAGGTCTTTTCATAAATACATTATTGAGAGCCAGCAAGATGGCTCAGTAGGTAAAGGTGCCAACACTCCAAGATCCATCCCAGGACCTGCATATAGGTACAAGGTGAGAACTGAATCCACAAAGTTGTTCTTTGTCCACACATGTGTCACCAAACACATGCTTCCTACACACAATTAAAACAAACAGAAAGGAAGAAATGAGGGAGGGAAAGTGGTTGGGAAGGAAGAAGGGGGGAGAGAAAGAGAGAGAGGAGAAAGGAAAAGGAAGGAAGGAATGAAGGTGGAGGTGGGACTTTAAAGTCGTCTTTGGCTACACAATGAGTTTAGAGTCAGCCTGGGTTGCATGACCTCCTGTCCAATGGGGAGGGGAGAGAAAGGAAGGAAGAACAAGACCTCGGGGAAGAGGGAATATGGTAACATTTGATTAGGATCTGCTGTTCTTGGTGGAACCCAGCCTCCTCCTTCTTCCCTGAGGGCTCCCGGGAAACAAGGGAGCACTAGAACTGGGCTGTGTGTTCAGAGCTTCCGCTCACTGGCAAACATGTCTAGTATGTGCGCCAACCTGCCTGGTTGCTGTTCTTCTTCCTCCTCTTCCCCCTTTCACCCATTCTCCATCCGCCTCTTATCCTCCGTCTTTCTAGAAAGTTCTTCCTCCTCACCAAAGTGCAGAGGACAGGTCTCCCTGAGGCCTCCCAGCTGTGAGGACCCCAGGGTGGCATGCCAGGAAGGCTCCTGAGAACAGCTGCTTAGTCTTCTGGTCACATGGTGAAGAACAGGCTTGGAAGCCTTGTTCTGACTCTGAAGTTCATCCAAATCTCCTCAACATCGTTTGTCATGTTTCCACACCCTCCCTTTCTTTTCTTCTTGGTCAGAAACAGAGGTGATCCTTTTCAATTGCTCCGTGAGAACAGGGTCCAGGTGCCCAGGCCCAGCCAGCTGTGGAGTGATTAGACAGCTGGACCTCACTCTGCTAGCTTGGAGGGCTGGCAGGTTTGGGGCCTAGGGATAAAAGCACCTTCATCTGCGGGTGCAAACCAAAGGCAACTTGGACTAGAAGGCCGCATTTGGCCTATCCTGGTGGGGACAGGGAAAGCAGGGGTCTGCTATAAGGTACAGGTATCTCCACAACTGGGGTGGGATGTGGAAATGACAGAATGGCAGACAGCTCTCTCTACCTCTGTGGAACTCTGCCCACCAGGGCTCCAAGCTACTGTAATTAACAAAGAAATGTGCATTAAAACAATCAAAAACCATCTGAAAACTTATCAGATGGGCAGATAAAAAATGTTTTTGAAGTTCCCTTTCTAAGAGGTGCTCTCATAGCCGACAGGGAAAAGACCTACAAGCTTTCTGAAGACACGGGTTGGAAATAATGTGAGCCCAAATCTATTTCTTGACCCAGCAATTCATTTCTCAGAATGTATCCTAAGAAAACCATGCCATGCAAGGATGAGGACCTGAGTTCGAATCCCCAGCAACTGCATAAAGCTGGCACCTTGGTAGCACAAGCATGTCTGTAATCCCAGTGGGCTTGTGGTGACATGGGGGGTGAAGACTCCATAGTGACTCCATGGAAGATGGTGGGCCAGAGATTAGTTCTCTCCAGGTTCTAGAAGCCCAAAGTCTGCTTTTACAGTGTTACCAGAGTGGCATGCCCTCAGCAGGCTCTAGGGTGGCATCTTTCCTGGCTGCTGGCATTCTGCGGGGGCTGCTTCACTCTAGTCTTTGCCACCATTGTCACATGTCCTCTTCTCTAGGTGTCTCTCCTCTGTGTGTCTCTTCTATGGATATCGAGTCCTGGATTTATCTGAATAATCCAGAATGGCCTTGTCTTGAGACCCTAAACTTAATCACATTCACAAAATCCTTATGTTAGTCAGATTCTCATTGCTGTGTCCAAATGTCTGACATGAACAACTAAAGGAGGAAGGTTCCATTCCAGCTCAGGGTGTCAGAGGGCTCCGTTTATGGTAGCTCCATTAGAATATCACGGCGGCAGGGGCATGCAGCCAAAGAACCTTGTGGCAGACAGAAAAAAATAATCTGGTTGATGACATGCCAATCTGTGTGTGTGTGTGTGTGTGTGTGTCTGTGTGTGTGTGTGTGTGTATCCAATTATTTTATTTTTTTCTCATGCCCCTCAGCCTAGCAGAGTGCTGGAAACTTGGTCCACGATAAGGAGATGGGAGGGCCTAAGTGTGTTGGGCTGACTATGAAGAAGCCTCACCCATTAAGTGACATCTAGTCATTGCTATTCTGTGCCTCAGTTTCTTCTCTTGTATATATGAAGTCAGTGGTTTGCTCAACTATTTTTTTCTTATCAATGAACCCTCCCCTGCCTCAGTTACTACCAGGACAGTAGGAGCTGGAGAGATGACTCCCTTAGCAAAGTGCTTGCAGTGCCGGTGTCAAGACCTGAGCTCAACTTCCAGAACCTACATCATAACCCAGGCATGGTGGCAGAGACAGGAGACTCCCTGGGGCTTGCTGGCCAGCAGTGGGGCCAGATCACTGAGCTCCAGGTTCGGTGAGAGACACTGCCTCAAAAAATATCGTGGAGTGCATGTGAGAAAGACATTCTCTGCACACGCGTTTGTGTATGTGTGTGGACATGTACACATGCACACAAAAGTTAAAATTAAATGAGAGAGAGAAAGAGACCCAAAACCCAGCACAGCAGCGAGGCCAGTAGTAGCACAGTGACAGCCTAGGAAGCAGACTGTGAGCGAGTCTCCCCATTTGACCTCAGCTGACCCTCATACTCACTAACATGTCACATGCCAAGTGTTCCACAAATACCCGCCAGTAGCTAACTGGTCTGATTCCTTCCAGGCCTTTCCTGCCGCCACGTTGAAATGTTCTACTCCGAGTCCCTCCAGTTGGCAGAATCTGGACATTCCATCCTCTCTCTGTTGGGCAAGGATGCCCTGCTTCAAATGCTACCCTGTATGTGCTACGGAGGCGGCCTCAGATCTGGGCACTGCTAATGAAACTTCACTGATGTTTTGAGTCAGACCCAGGGCTACCCGGAGAGGAGGAAGCTGCCCTGAGATTCCCCACTAAGTTAGCTGGAGAGTTGCTGCTTTGCTCTAAGCTTCTGGATAAAATCCACTCAGAGGTTTCCTGGCTGAAATCAAATCTGCAATCCCAGCATCCTTTGCTTCCTAAGTAGATGCCTCACTGCCTAACCACAGGTTTCAGAGAGCTGTTTTCAACCCTTTGACGCTTGCACCTCATCTCTAAGATGGTGCCATCGATACCTACTGTTCAGCCCATGTGCATCAGAGCAGGTACCCTGGTGTCAAACAGTCATTCTCTGACATAAAGTCAATGGCCTGGAACTCCGTCACACCCCAGCAATCCAGCCACCCCTTCTGGAGATCCAGATGTCCCCAGAGTCACCAGCCCATGTCTAGACCTAGAAGGGTCAACTCTGACAACTGGTGTCCAGGCCCTGCTGGTTATTAATATTATAGTTATACCCTTGGCTACCTGTATGCAGAGCTATGTGCACTAGTTCCTGGGAGCCAGAGAAACGACAGTGTTTCCAATGGCCATGCTTCTCTGAGCAGGATTTCCTGAGGGTTTCCCTCTGTTGGTGTCTGGATAACAAGTCTTCTTTCTGCTCTTGTGCACAGCGCAGGATTCCTCTCTCCCGGGCTGAGGTATACAGTTTGCTGTTTGGTTTCATGTGTTGTTCTTTAAATGCTCTTAGGTCACTCTACTGGCTTTCTGCTTGTTTCCTTTGTGGGTTGGCTCCAGCTAGGAGATGAAAAGAGATGAAGCTATTTAGTAGTGGTACAGAGAAGTCATTCTGTATTTAGCAGCCAACACTGCTGGCCACACCATAAGGACCTACCCCCAACTCTGGGGTGGAAGACCCTGTTAGAACATAAACATTCTAATTCTAATTCGTTTCCCCCACATCCCCAAAACTAAGCCACACCCCCTGCAGTAATCCTTCTCTGGGTCAGAGAATTGATAAGTAGTAGTGTGGACTTGAAGCTCCTCCATGTCCCCGTACAGCTTTGGGATAAGTTTATGGTCTAGCCTAATGCCTGCCTCTGTGACTGCTTGGCACATAGACTAGGCCAGGCTAGGTCATATAGTACAAAATTTACCCCACACCAATTCCACCCCCTGAAAAGCTATAAAACAGCACTCCCTTTGTTCCAGAGCGGCTGAGAGAACTGAGGGCCCAGAGGCTCCCGTGTCTCCCCTTTGAGGCCCTTCCCAGCTGCCTATGGCCGCGATGCTGTTTCTCCTCTAGTAGTCTGAGACTAGAGAGGAAGGCTCTTTCTCCCTTCAAGGTCTCATTATGGCTGCTTATGGCCACGATCCTTTCTATTTCAGTTGCTTTCCCACCTCAGGACCCCATGGCATACAGCCATGCTCAGGAACCTAAAACTCCCATTTTTCTGAAGGGTAGTTTCGTGTCAGCCCCTCCCTCTGAACCTGCTTGCTTTCTTCATACCTGACATTCTCCAGTGGACTCGCTGAGCATGGTAGCCAAACACATACTTTGAAACAATCTACTTTAGGCTACTTGGTGCCATAGCTGACTCACCCCTCCCAAAGGATATGCCCACATCCTGACCCTCAAAGCCTATGAATATGAATTGATTTATAATAAAGGTTGTTATGGTTTGAGCATAAAACTCCCCCCATGCTCATGTACCACAATGAAAATTTATTTACTTACAAAGAGGGAGACGTCTCCATTCTCTTTTTCTATTGATAAAACAAAACCGGAAATTAGAGGTTAGGATGGCAAGCTGACTTACACTTTGGAGGCCCTTGGAGACTCTGATCTTGGGGTGTTCTGTACCTCCCTGGCCCCCCCAGCTAAAGACAACTCCCAGGACACTCTAGCCCAAATAACACTTCCCTCGATCCAGTTAAACCCGTGCCCTTTCCTTCCCTTCACCCTGACTCTTTACTAATCCATTCTGTCACCTTGGGCCAGTTGATCAATCCTACAGAACCTCAGTTCCCCAGAACTGACTATGGAAACCCCAAATATAGCAGCTCACAGAGGACACCCCAATCTGATATCCCTGTGACAGTGTTGTTAAACTACAGAGATGTTCAATAGGCAGGATACAAGAGCCTGATACCCCAACCCAGGAATAGAGCGAAGAGCTGGAATTGAAAGAATGCGGCATTATTAGGAATCTTTGGTTGGCATTTCATTTGCCCCATCCTAATGGCCTTAGGAAAACCAGATGAAGAAAAGGGTCCCTAACAGGAACAGGCAGTCAGGCTCAAGGAGCATATACTTAGTTCTTGCTATGTGCCCACCCACATCCATCCCCCGTTGCCTACCCTATCTTCTTCCCAAAAGTATTTACGGCAGGTATAACTATTGTTTTTGGCAATAAAAAATAAGTTAAAAATATACAATATCTTTTAGCATGTTGGAGGAAGGAGGGAGGGTGGAGAGAGAGGAGGAGAGAATAGCTAGAATAACACAGCTGAGAAAAAGAGAGATAGTGAGAGAGGGAGGGAAGAAGGGAGGAAGGTAGAGAAAGTGCGAGCAGTGAACAGGCACCAGGAGTGAGAGGGAGGGAGGAAAGGAAAGGACAGACCCTCTGCAGCAAAAGTCCATTTATTAAGCAAATGACCTTTCTCTTTTCCTCTGCTATGCTCTCTAAAGGCCTCTGCTGAGCAGTATCGATTGGAGAGCTGGCCACAGTCCCTGCCTGGCAGAATCCATCAAGGCAATACCTTCTTTCACAGGAGATGGCTTTCTGGTGCTGATGGATCAGGATCTATCTGGTTCCTTCCAAGGCACAGTTTGGATCCAAATGTGCCCCCAAGGAAAGGGGCTGCTGTTACTTTGATCCTAGTCAGGAGACTGGGTCTACAGATGGTGAGTTCTAGGTCATCTGAGCTACATAGTAACTTTCAGACTAGCCTGGTCTACAAAGCAAGACCCCCTTCCATCTCAAAACAAAAAGATAAAAAATAATAAGAGAGCTGGGGAGATGGTTCCGTGGGAAAATCATTTGCTGTGCAAGCATGAGGGCCAGAGTCTGAATTCCCAGACCCACACAAAGCTGAGCATGCTAGCCTGCGTCTGTAGTCCCAGAGCTCCTACAGCGAGAAAGGAAGCCAAGTCAGGAAGCTGAGATCGGACATGTCCCAGAAACTATCAGCTGGCTAGCCTCGTGTGCTGTGTACACAATACAGATGCAGAAGGGGCTCAGTCTCAAACAAGGAAGGAGGCTCCTCACATGTGGCTTGGTGTCAGTTGGCTTCTTCCACAGGATCGTTGGCCACCGGTCCACGAATTGGAGGGAGCAGAAGCGGAGAACAGGGTTTGGACAGCTGTGGCTAGCTCTCCGGGAGATGACTTCAGTGAGGCAGTTCAACTTTATTCCAGAGTATATGGAATATATGTTTGGGGCAGTAGCTAGGGAATCAATAGTTTGCATTAAACAGCACACTCCTATCATAAAGCTGGGTACTTAATTACCATCAGGGGAAGAGTGTTTGCAGGGAACTGTGTTGAGGGTCGTCCTTGAGATAAGTCAGGCATTGGAACCTAGAGACATCCTCCAAATAACGGCAAGTAGAGAGCAGGACACCTTGCTGGCCGAGGAGTCCATGTTGCTGAGCTCAGAGTGAGCTGTCAGGCCACGGTAGACTGCAACCTCTGACCAGCAGGGCCTCCCAACGACTTGGCACGTGTTTGTGCCCCCCCCCCCCCACGCACATGAAGCTAAAAAGTAACTGGGATGAAAGCTTTGGAATTTAGGATTCTCTTCGCCCTAGATGCTACAACTCTAGGACCAGTTCCACTGTACTGGGGATGACCCTGGAGTGCTATCCTGAGCTCATGGGGTGGACTTTTGATCACCTAGCCAGTCAATCAATTGACTAACAGGTCTGTATTGAGTACTTCAGGTGAACTGAGGAAGTACTTGAACATTGCCCTCGAGGTTGTTTCGAGGGAGAAAATGTCATTGTGCAATTTAAAAAGAGCTACTCTTGATAGCCGATCAGTGGCTTTAAACAGGGAAGGAAACTGGAACAGAGTGCTGGTGTTCCTAGTGACTACCCTTATTAGGAAAGAGCCGGCTGGGTGAGAGGACTCTAGATTCAATTCAGCCAGATCAAGGGCACCAAGCAGGAAAGTGATGGGACTGGACAGTGAAGGCAACAGCCCGGTCCCAGGGCCCTGAGCCCAGAGCCGCATCTGCCACTAGGACAGGCAGCCAGGATACAAAGAAAACACTTAGAGTTGTGACTTGTTGCTTTCAGTTAGAAGCATCCACTGTGGATTGACAACGTTCCAGTGCACTTGGGAGGTTGGTATGTTTGCGAGGCCTTCAGGGCTGCCTGCATATGCCACCCCTATGGGGAAGACAGGACATAGGAGATGGGTTGTTTCTGAGCTGGTGGTCTTCAGGATGCTTGATATGTGTATATAGCTAGCCACATAACAAAAAAATTATTGTCAGGCAGTGGTGGTGCATGCCTTTAATCCAAGTACTTGGGAAGCAGAGGCAGGTGGATCTCTCTGAGTTCAGGGCCAGCCTGGTTTACAGAGGAGTTCCAGGATAGCCAGGACGACACAGAGAAGTCCTGTCTCAAAAAGCTGATACACACACACGCATGCACACACACACACGTACACACACACACATGCACGCACACACACATGCACGCACACACATATGCACACGCATACGCACACACACACACACACACGCACACACACACACGCACACACACACACACGCACACACACACAGAGTTATGTTAGCCACATGGCATCTATTCTCTCTTGACTGATACAAAGGCAGACGTTTTTATGGTGAGCTGTTCAGTGACCAGTCTGAGCCTGCTTTCCATCCACACACAAGAAATCAGTCTGCACCAAAAAAGAGGAGCAGCAGGCAAGTTGGAGTGATGGATCCCAGTTCTGGGGAAGAAAGGCTTATGTAGTGTAGATACTCACTGAACCTGCAAAACAACCCTTGTGCCAGGTACTGTTATAATCACTACATTTGCATTATGGTACATTCCCTGCACCTTTTAGGGAAGATAGGTATTTTCTAGGGCTGGGGAGGTGGCACAATTGGTAAAGCATTTGCTGTGTAAGCATGAGGACATGATTTTGATCCCCAGAACCTATGTAAAAAGCCAGGCATGGCCGCGTACACTTGCGATCCCATTGTTGGAGAGGCAGAGACAGGAGGACCCCTAGGCTTGCTGACCAGCTTGTCTAGCTGTAACAGAAAGCTCCAGATTCACTGAGAGCTCTTGTCTTCAAATGTAAGACCAAAAGTGATTGAAGGAGACTCCTGACCTTGACCTCTGACCCCCCACGTGCATATATACACTTGTGCACCACCCCTCACATACATGAAGGTATTTGATGGTAGAAAGGGGCCTGGGCTGAAAAGCAGGACACACAATTGTAGCTTCTGTTTTGCCGCCTAAGAGCACTGGATGAGGCTCAGCTTTCTCATCTGTATATTGGAAGCTGGGACTGAGGAACAAACAAGGCTCTTCTCTCTCTGCTCAGCCTCCTGGATTGGGTGATGGCCCCCAGGGCCTTGTCCTTGGCCTCTCAGATCTGCTCTCCCATCTGTCCCCATTCTAGCAGCCACCAGACCGAAACTGAGCTGTGCCCTCTCACCCTGCCCAGGGCCGTCTTGAGCATCTGCCATCACTTCCTGCTTCTTGGCATAGACTAGGCACAAGGGTGGCACCCTGTGGTGCCCAACCAAAAGGCCAAAGCATGGCAGATGGCAAGCAGAGCTGCCTCTGCCCTGAGCCCTGGGTGGCTGTCACCTGCCACCCTCATGTTGGCTGAAGTCTTGTTCGGCTGGCATCAACCCCTGCCACTCAGTTCTGCCAAATGGCCTTTGCAAACAACCCTGACAAAAGAATACACTTTCTGTGTCTTGTGTCTTTTGATCTTCCAGCTGGATGGCTCCTTTTCGGCTTCTAATGTTCTCAGGCACTGCATCAGACACAAGGGAGACTTCTTGTTCTTCCACCCTGCTCCCACTGGTCAGAAGGGCGAGAGGCCATGGTTGAGTCCAAGTCCAGGGCCAGGAGAGACTTAGCTTATGGCAGGCATTGAGGCAGCTGCAGGCTAGAGTCCGGGCCTCTATCTTTCCCTGCTTATCCATCCCAGAGTTCATTTTGCAATAGAGGTGGGAATAAATGACCTCTGGAGGCCATCCCACCAGCTGCCTCCATTTATAAATCTCTCTCTCTCTCTCTCTCTCTCTCTCTCTCTCTCTCTCTCTCTCTCTGTGTGTGTGTGTGTGTGTGTATGTGTGTGTGTAGGTCAGAAGCCAACCTCAGGTATCATTCCTCAGGTGCCATCCACCTTGTATTTTGAGTCAAGGTCTCTTATTGGCTCAGAGCTTGCTGCTTGGGCTAGGCTGGTTGGCTGCCAAGCCCCAAGGAGCCACCTTTCTCCACTGCCTTAGAACTGGGTTCACAAGCACACACCACTATGCCTGAATTTTTTTTTTAATACATGGCTTCTGGGGATTGAACTCAAGTCCTCCTGTTTATGTGGCAAGCCCTTTACCAATTAAATTATCTCCCCAGACTTAGATAAAACTTTATCAGTACACGGCCACTTTTGAAGACCACAAAGACTTTAGACTAGAAGGTCATATGGGTTGGTCCTGTGTGGTGGATGAGGAAGCAGGAACTGGGAAGGTTCAGGCTGATGTTCTCTACATAGTAAAGAATAGGCCTAGATCTGTCTAAAGCCTGGTTTGTCTTTGAATTCATTTTCCAGCCCCCTTGAAGGCCCAAGTTTCATCCCACTGGCCTCCATGTCACCTTGCACAAAGCTTTCCTGAGAAGGAAAGTCTATATTTACCTCTAACATTCCCAGGTGTTTTTATCCTGTTCTTTGCCTCAAAATCCAGCACTTAATTACCTTCTACCTGATACCATCATACCTCAGTGGTCTCTAGTGGAGGGTGGAGTCAGGATGCTCATCTTCTCTGGCCTTTCCCCAGAGCAGAGTGCTCAGTCTGTGGTGATGATTTATTACTAACTACAGAAAGCACATAGCTGAGGACTTGGGAGGTGGCTCGGTCTATGAGTGCAGGCAGGGGGACCTAAGCATCATCCCAGCACCTGTGGAGAAGAGCAGCTGCTGCAGCGAGAACCTGTGACCTCTGTCCTAGAGGGACAGAGACAGGAGGATCCCCCAGCTTGCTGGATAGGCAATCTCATTGAATTGGTGAGTTCTAGGTTGAGTGAGAGGCTCTGTCTCAAAAAAAAAAAATAAGGTGGAGGACACTTGATGTTAACGTGTGTGTGTGTGTGTGTGTGTTTGTGTGTGTGTGTGTGTGTGTGTCTGTGTCTGTGTCTGCGTGTGTGTCTTTATGTAACACACCCAGAGACAGACAGGCACACAGAGATACATGCAGACAAGCAGACAGACAGACAGACAGAAACACACACACACACAGACATACACAGAAAGATACACAGACACACACAAGTGCATAATCTGGGCAGTATTTTCTGCCTGGCATGGGGTAGAATACGGGGGGTTGCAGGTGTGTGCTCATGGAATAGGGAAGGTGTAGGATACACCCCATTTGCCTCAACTATAAACCTCAACACTCCCTACCTAACCTGAAGGGCTGGATTTGGAAATACGTCCCTGTGAAATTGAGCCATGAACTTGCCATACTTTGTTGGACTGGAAAATAGACCCCTAGGAAATCAGTAGATCTGCAAATAGGTATCTCAGTCGTCAAGGGCAACAAACAGTCAAAGACAGACTTCCCTCTGTGGTTGATGTCAGCAGGAAAGCCAAAGACAGAGTCTGCATTTAGGAAAAGCATTTAGGAGAATCTTGTGGCTGAGGGCTCTCGTGAGGCTTGGGTAATACTGATGAATATGTGCGTTTTGAAACGGTCAGGAGTCCTCTAATAATCCATCACATGTAAAGATGCCTTGGGGAGCCACTAACCCTTTCTCTGCTGCTATGAAGTCGAACCCTTACAGTGATGGGCGCCTGAGCAACAACACCACAGATTCATCATCATCAGCACTCATCATTACCAGCCATGGGGAGAAAAGACCGCTTGTGTGTGGTGCTCGGGCAAAGCTATGTCCAGGGTAGGTCTCATCTCTGCCCTCAATGAGCTTCTGGCCCAACCTTTTTATGAAAACACACTAAGGGACTATGTGGGGCAGTGGAGGAGGGGTGGCAGCTGGACTGGTAATCTACGGGAAGAGCCTAACTATGCTAGTTTCTCTCCCCCCCCCACTGTGTGTGTGCGTGTGCGCGCATGTGCATGTGTACAGGTGTGCATGTGTGTACGCCAGGGCACTCACCCATACAACTGCATAAAGAGGATGGAGGTTGAGCCTGGATGTCTTCCTCAATCACTTCTTCTTTTTTTTTTTTTTTTTAAGAAAAGATTTCTCCCTGAATCTGGAGCTTGTGGTTTTCAGCTAGACTGCCTAGCCTGTGACGGTCACCTGTCTCCACGCCCCACTTCTAGGATTATACAGGCAAGTGCTCCATGCTCAGATTTTAACGTGGGTGCTGAAGGTTCAAAATCAAGGCCTCATGCTTATCTGGCAGTCATTTTACCCACTGAGCCACCTCCTCAGCGCCATAAGTAAATCTTAAATCTCTTCCTTTCCTGCCTCTTGCTAGTCTCAAAAGGCAGTAACCTAGACGGTGCAGTGATTGATTATTGATGCCTGCCACATGACCTGGCAGGGACAGAGATAGTATGTGTGCCATATGCAACACATACAGCAGGCATCAAATTGATCATTGTATCACACTCTACCTTTCTCGGCTTAAATCAAGCTCCAGTACCTTCAACAAAGTGTTCCATACTCCAACCATTTATGACTTAGATCAGTATTCACGCAATTCAACTCACTCATCCTTAGACAGTGTAGGGGGTTTGCTTTGAGCCTAAGCTCCGATCATAGGTGGGTCAAAAATGGTTAATGAACTATCAGGACAGGCCCAGCAGAAATTTTTTCACAGGAAGAACCCAGGAGTCTCCTGGAAGAGAATTTAGCCTAAAGGAAGGGAAAGTGTGCCTTACGAGTTAAACTAAGTGTCAAAGTCTCACAGTGGGAAGGAATACAGAAGGAGATTCTACCATCAGAATGACCTCTGCCTAGCCCACTCACTGGGCCAGTGCCTGAGCCCTTCTGGTGGTAAAGGCTATCAAAAAATTGATAAAAGAGCAGTTTCTCAATGGTGGTCAGAGATAATGGGATTTAAAAAAGCTACTGCTTTAGGGAACAGAAACTGTTGGTGGGGAGGTGCATGGGCAGGGAGGGCAAGGGTGGGGCCGGGCATGGGCTGCTTTTGTACAAGCACCAGGGAGCAGCTGCACCTGCTGAAAGGCCTTTGGTGGCAGCCTTCGTGGGCCTGGCTTTGGTCACTCTGTGGTGGCTGCTGTGCCGTGTGTAAAGGCTGAGGACCAGCACAGTGAAGCAGAGCAGGTGATTAAGTTAGCGTCCAGTGCCCTCAGATCCCCACTAACAGTGAGTCACCCACTGGGTACCCCCAGACAAGAGAATGTTTGATACTACTCCAAGATCCTCCACAATCCAGGTCCAATAGCCTCAGAAAGTACAGTTGTGTGAGCTTAAATCACCATGCATCTTGCTGTTTTTTTAAAAAACTTTTTTAAAAAAAGTATATGGGTGTTTTGTCTATGTCTGTACCACGAAGAACAAAAGAGGGCATCAGATCTCCTGGAACTGGAGTTGGGGACAGTTGTGAGCTGCTGTGTCGGTACTGGATATAGAACCCAGGTCCTCCGGAAGAGCAGCCAGTGCTCTTAACCGCTAAGCCAGCTCTCCAGCCCTTATACTGTTATTTTTTTTGAGAAGTGTTCTTTTTAATCAGCTGTCTTTGGTATTACAATATTACAAACTATATATTTGGTCTGTCTCCCCATGTACTGACATACCATTTCTAAGGCCTTGGAAAGATGCATATTCTGGTATGCTAATGAGATGACTAGAAGCAATAGTCTCTAGGGACTTCACAGTGAACCCTGATAGCGCCTTGATCAGAAGCTCAGGCCACAAACCCTGTGCTTACAACTCATTCAAAGTAGGGGGTGTCTCCAGAACTGGGCTCTAACCTGTGGGACCTGATGCTATCAGGTAGTGACAGAATTGACTTATCCTAGAAGATACCCAGCTGCTTTATGCAGAATTGATGGCTTGGTGAGAGGGGAACTCTCTCTATGCCTGGAGCCACCAAAGTATTCTCTTTAGTGTATCCTCTGTAATTAAAAAATGTAGATCCCAGATTTTGTAGTTGGGGTTCACGTCTTGTATGTTCCTCATACTTTCCAGCACAAGCTGATAGAGTGGTAAAGTCTCAAAACAAAACAAAAAGCAAAAAAAAAAAGGTAATAAAGGAATGAATTAAGGGGAAAATGGTTGGACAGTTAGATGTGTGTGTTTATGTACATATGTATATATGAGTTGGTAAATGGATGGATGGATGAGTGGATTGGTAGATAACTGGATGGATAGATTGGTGGTTGGATGGATGGATGAATGGATGGGTGGATGGGTGGGTGGATGGATGCATGGATGAATAATGGATGGATGCATGGGTGGATGAATGGATTGGTGGGTGGATAGGTGAATTGATGGATGGGCAGGTAGAAGGATGATTGGTTGGATGGGTGAATAAGGCACTATTCCTAGAGGACAGTCTTGATGATCTGTCTTACTGATCAGTATTACATTTTGTTTTTCTCCTATCCCTTTCCCGCTTTTCCCCCCTTCAAGGCAGTTCTTGCAGCCTTTGTTCACATTACCTCCATCTTTTCTCCATTGCAAGTTTCCTTTCTCATAATTTTAACTGTGTGGAATCAGAATGAAAGGCTAAGTCAATTTCCCATTAATTAATTGAGTCAATAACTGTTTATTGAGCTCCAGCTGTTCCTTGCTCATTCACATAGTCTCTTGACATGATGTCTATTGAGCACTGGCGGTGTGTCTTATGTGGTGCTGGAGCTGACTGATGAGGGAAGAAGAAAGATCTCAGCAGTATTTCTGTTCAATGGGGCCCAGTGATCTAACACACAGAGTAGACAGACAGCCCTGAAGCTGTCAACTCTGGGCTCTGCTCTCCTGTGGCTCCCACCCTGATCAGTTGCCCCATACTCAGATTGCCAAGGCCCCAGCCTTGCCACAATGCCTCAGATTGTCACCCCTTGCCTCTGTGTTGTTTTGTTGCTTGTCCTTTAATAACTGGTCAAGCACACTGCATCAGTGGCCACACAATTAATGTGACATTACCAGAGGCAACCAGACTACCCTGCCCTATTGCCTCTCTTCATCCTAATCCTCTGATCTGTTCAATGGCTTGTTCCTTCACAGTCTCAGCTCTCTAAATTGAAAGAAATATCAGTGTTCTCTGGAACCCCAGTACAGTCCCAGCACCCTACATGAAACTCCATCTACATCTTAGGCTGATCTCCTGGCATGGTCAGCACCTCCAGCTACAGTCTGTTCCCTCTGCTCAAGATCCTCCTATTCTGGTTCCACTGAGGCAGAGCCACATGTCAAACTCACATTGATCCAGTTTGTCCAGATGCAGAGATCAGGCTTAAGATCATCCTAATCTAGTTTCCTAGCTGTTATTTTCTGGGTATTAGAACCACTACTGTTAGTTTCCTTTCCTGGATTTTCTTCTTTATGATAAATATTTCCAAGTCTGGGCTGGGGAGACAGCTCAGTTGGTAAATGCTTGCTTGCAAGCATGAGGGCCTGGGTTCATTTCCCCAGTATTCACATTAAAAAAGAAGGAGGAGAAGGAGGAAGGGAAGAAAAGGAGAAACCAGACATAAAATCCCCAGTATTCATGCAGAAGAAGAAGGAGGAGGAGGAAGAGGAAGAGGAGGACAGAGGGAGGAGGGAGGAGGAGAAGGAAAAGAAGAAAAGAAGAAGAAAAAGAGGAGGAGGAGGAGAAGAAGAAGAAAAGAAGAAGAAAAAGAGGAGGAGGAGGAGGAGGAGGAGGAGGAGGAGGAGAAGAAGAAGAAGAAGAAGAAGAAGAAGAAGAAGAAGAAGAAGAAGAAGAAGAAGAAGAAGAAGAAGAAGAAGAAGCCAGACACCATGTCTCCAAACACAGGGGGATAATGATAGCCAAGATTGTCCTCTGGCCTCCACAATCACATGAACACATCTATGTGAGCATGTGTGTAACACACACACACAGACTTCTAAGTTCTTAACTTTTCCAAATTCAAACATGAACTGTTCTGAAAAGCTCCCTCTTTTCTCCCTGCCTCTTTCTGAACATACCTTCTTTTTCCTACAGAGCCTTCAGAATGTGTGCCATCCCATAATGAACCACCACAAAGAAAGCTTCCCAGGAACCGAGGCTACCCAGGAACTGAGGCTAGCCAGGCGGTTGTCTGATTTAAAGTGACCATTATGTTTCTGCTTCTGCACATGTGGTTCACATTAAGCACTTCTGACGCACTCTCAGATCTCATTAACTGACACTAAAGCTACAGAGCCCAGCTTGGAGTTGAGCTCACTGCCTGGTATACGCAAGTCTGGATCCTGTCCCCAGCACAGCAAACCTCAGACAAACAAGCGAGCAAACAGAACAGAACAGCTATTTTACAATTTGAGAATCTATTAATATTTTTAATTTACATTCTTGAAATTATTAGCAGTTTAATTGCTCAATGTTTTGCATTTTTCTTATATTCAGATACTTGACTCAATTCCATTTTTTTCAAGACAGGGTTTCTCTGTATATATATACTATATTACGTATATATTCTAAGAATTTATTGTTGACTTAGGATTCTTAAAGTATTTGTATTACATTCAATGAGTGAATATTTGAATTTCCATTTAGAATATTTTCACTTCCCATTATTTTTTTACTTTAATTTACCTTTTTTTTTATTACAAAGTTTCTCTGTAGCTTTGGAGCCTGTCCTGGAATTTGCTTTGTAGACCAGGCTGGCCTCGAACTCACAGAGATCCTCCTGTCTCTGCCTCGTAAGTGCAGGGATTAAAGTCATCTGCTACCACCGCCCAGTTAATTTACCTTTCTATGACTCAATAAAATTTTCAAATTGAAAAAAAAAGCCAAATCTTTATTACATGGATAAAATGTGAACATGTACACTGAGGTTGAGATAAGCCGTGAGGATTGTCTCATAGTCCAGTCTATTACATGCATTCATTCATTCATTTTTTGTATGTATGAGTGTTTTGCCCATATGTGTGTCTGTGCATGCCTGGTACCCAGGAGGACAGGAGAGGGCGCTGGACCTCCTAGACTGGAGTTACAGGAGTTATAGACAGTTGTGAGCTGCCATGTGAGTACTAGGAATTGAACTCGGGTCCTTTAGAAGAGTAGGCAGTGTTCTTAAGCACTGAGCCACATCTCCAGACCAGATGGTCCATTCATCTTATAGGAGAGGAAGCTGAAGTCTAGAGAGTACAGGTTGAGCTCACATGGACAGCTTGTGTGGAGTGGGGATGGACTGGGGCTCCTGAGTCGTGATCAGCTGTCCTTTCTGCTCTATCAGACAGCCTCCTGATTGGCAGGCACCTCCGAGAAAGCAGAACGGGTCTTTTCAAGTTTCTCTCTAGTTCAGTGTTCTGTACTACTCCATGCTTTTGCAACTCAATGTATATACTGGCTACTTTTCTCCTTGCTATGACAAAACATCCAACAAAAGCAACTGGAGGAAGGAAGGATTTGTTCCGGCTCAGTTCAAGGGTACAGTACATCATGGCAAGGAGGACAAGATGGCAGGAGCCCGAGGCAGTGGGTCACATGGCATCTATACTTAGGAAGCAGACAGAGGTGAATGTGGTGCTCAGCTTACTGTGTCCTTTTTCTTTAGTCCATGACTACATCCCATGAGATGGTGCCATGCACAGTTAGGGCGGGTCTTTCCAGCTCTGTCAACCAAGTTAAAAACATCCTTACAGACATGCCCAGAGTTTTGTCTCCTAGGTGGTTCTAGACCCTGTCCAATTGAAGAAAACCAGTATTAACCATCATAATGCACAGCTCTGAGTTTAGCGCCTTGACATTTTCCCTAACTCCGTAAGTCCGAGGAGACCATGTCTAGCCTTGGCTTTGCAGGCATTACTATGGCAGATACTCCTTGTCCATACATGTCAGGCTCACACATGACCCTTTCTCATCCCAGAGGCTCTGTGACTTGTGCTTGTCCATCCCACTGCAAGCCTGGCAAGCCAGACCTGAAGCCAGACTGACCTTGGCCTCCTCCTCTCTCTCTCGCTCCTCCTGTTGCCTTTCCCATGAGTTCCCTCTTCCTGCCTGTCCCTTCTGCATATTAGAAGCCACAGAGACTCTATCACCAGAATGGAATGTAGCAGAAAATAGCACAAATAGAACTTTCTTCTGCACAACAGCTTTTTTTCTTTGGAAGAATCTGTATGTTGTAGTGAAAAAAGTCTGACCCAGGTGTGTCCAGTCACTGGGTCCTGTCACTGTCTGGATTTGCAGAATTTCTCTGTCCTCAGTTTTATCATCTATATATTAGGAAATGGAAACCCACAGCATGGTGTGTGGTCCACACTAGCAGCCATCCTCCGGCCTCCTTTACAGTCTTTCATTTAATTATTGCCACAAGCCCACGGAGCAGACAGCATCCCTATTTGAAAGAAGGGAAAACTGATGCCGGCAAAGTTAATTTGCCAAGGATTATCCAGCTGGTGAGTGACAGAGTGTTTTTACCTCCCGCCCTTCCTTGTTGAGTTATCACAAAAATCAAATAATTTAGTAATGAGTATGAGGCTGCTTTAATGGAAGCAAGCACTCTGTAAATATAGGGGAGAGTTATTAAAAGACCCAGGCTCCTCGTTCATTCCCTTTCTTTCTCTTTTTCTGTCACCTCCCTAACGTATAAGCAGCTGCCTTTGGTCCAGACCTATCAAAGAAATGTCATAAATCCATTTTTCAAAATGTCAAATGCCTGTATACTCTCCCCCCCAAAGTAATTAAGCCCTTTTATTTTCTCCAAGTCATGATGCAGAACCCTGGGAACTTCCAGAACATGCCCTTTTTCCTCCATCCTGAACTAATGAGAATCGAGGCTGAAGGGTGAGCTTGCCTGGGACTCCACAAGACCCCATCAGTGCCACAAAGGCCTGGCCTGGCTTTGGCGGGCCTCCAGTGTTGACCACAGAGCATTAAAGAATAACAGGGGTCAATTATTTATCTAGGGGCCAAAGACTCATAGTGTCATGGGCCAGTTCTAGCAGATGCCAGGGTCCCTTCACCCAAGGAGAGTGGATGCCTGAGGGTGGATTACAGTCCTGTCAGCCAGCCAGCTCACATTCTGTCACCCCCTCTGATGTCATCCCAGCCTTTGTACACAACACCACCGCAAGAACACCATGCCCAGAGGGCAACTGACATTTCAGTGGCATTACTGGGTGTTGACATTGAACTAGATATCTGTACATACATTTTCCTATTTCGTCTCCATGGCAACCTTTACTTTCCCTATTGTCCTTGACGAAAGAACTGAGGCTTACGCTCTGTAACAGAGTTGGCAAAGGGCAGGGCTGGAATGATAGCCCAAGCTTCTCTTTAAAAAATTTTTAAAATTTATTTATTTATTTATTTATAGGATTGTATGTAAGGACGTGTGCCATGTCCTTGACTATTTGAGGGTCAGAGGACAACATATGGAAGTCAGTTCTTCCACTATGTAAATTCATTTAAGAGATCAAACTCAGGTTGTTGGGCTTAGTAGCAAGCACCCTGACCCACTAAGTCATCCTGAGCCCCACAAGCCCCAGTATTTCTAGGACACTGTGTATAGTAGTTTAAATGAAATGTCCCTCCACAGTCTTGGGCATTGAACACTTGAACCCCAGCTGGTAGTGCTGTCTGGAGAGCCCTTAGGAGACGTGACCTTGTTGGAGGAAGTATGTCCTGGAGAACTTAAGACCTCACCCCACTCCCGGTTCCCTCTTTTTGCTCAATGATTGCAGTCCCTCAGCTTCTTCTCCAGCTATTCCGTCTGCTGCTTGCTGCCACGCTCCCCTGCCGTGATGGGCTCTCACCCCTCTGGAACTATAAGTCAAATAAACCCTTCCTTGTATAAATTGCCTTAGTCATGGTGTTTTATCACAGCAACAGAAAGGTAACTAAGAAACCATGTGAGCCTTCTTTCATAGCTTCTCCTTTGATTATTTTTTTTAAGATTTATTTATTTATTATATATACAGTATTCTATCTGCATGTATGCCTGCAGGCCAGAAGAAGGCGCCAGAGCTCATTACAGATGGTTGTGAGCCACCATGTGGTTGCTGGGAATTGAACTCAGGACCTCTGGAAAATCAGCCAGTGCTCTTAACCACTGAGCCATCTCTCCAACCTCCTGATAATTATTTTTAAGAACACTATCCAGAACGCTTAGACGATGTCAAACACAGTCTTAGGAGGAATGGATTCTGTTTATGGGTTTCCTGGTTTCATTCCTAGCTTATTATCAGATATGATACAACCCATCATTAGAATCATCTAGAAGGTTCAAAATACAGATTTCTTGGAATTCATCCTTTATGCTTAGCCATAATCCTAACCTAGGTACTAGAATGTAGGATTTGCTGTTTTTTAGTATCCCCAGTGATTTTAATAATCTCTCAGGCCAAAAGGCATCATCTTAGGCAAGCCTTTTCTTCAGTCTCTTTCCAAGCTGACATCTCTATTCTGGATTTACTGAGGTTGCTCAAGCCCTAGAACTCAACTAGATTGGGCGGACTTTTCTTCCGCCCTTCAATGTTTGTCGATGTTTTCAAGACATTCTTCTTATGTAACCCAGGCTGATGCAAACCTCCAAAGTGTTGGGATTACTGAAAGGTATGTACTGCCAAGTTGACCTTACTCATTGGTATTTTTTATTATTTTTATTTGTTGAACCAAGGTCTTACTGTGTAGTCTTCAGCAGCCCAGAACTTGCTAAATAAACAAGGTTGGCCTTGAACTCACATAGAACTTCCTTACTCTGCCTCCTGAGTGCTGAGATTAAAAGCACGCACCACTATGCTTAGCTTTATGATCTACTTTAAATTATGTGTATTTCTGTATATAAATGCATATAAATGTAGTTGTCTGCAAAAGCCAGAAAAGGGCCTCAGATCCCTTGGAGCTGGAATTACAGGCTCTTGTAAGTTGGGTATCAACTGGGAACTGGAGCTGGGTCCTCTGCAAGAGCAGTATGTGCTCTTAACTGCTGAGCCGTCTCTCCAGCCTCTCGTTAGTCTTCTAACCCAGCTCCTGTCCTGTCATCTCTGCGGGGATACTGACTACCACAGCTTGCAGGATTGCCCTGTCATTTGTATTCTGTTAGCACTGTTGGTTTTCATCTGGCTTCTCTGTTAGAACATGAACTTAGAAGGTACAAGAAAGATCCAGATGAGAATGGTGCCTCATTTAGCACCTAGAAATTTATTTCTGACTGTGAGAGAAGAATGGGTCCAGCAGTATTTCCAGGCAGCAGAGACCCAGGCTCCACTATCCTGGCTCGTCCATAAGTAGCACAGTGCCTTTGTTCCTGCCACCCAAACCAACAAGTCCCCATCTAAATATTTCAGTCGGTGAGGAAAGGAGGGTGAGGAGGAATTGCACCGCAGGATTATGCGCGTATCCCACTGTCTGGAACTTGATCGTGTGGCCACACTTAGCTGCACTCAAGCTCAAAAGATTGGGTTTAATTTTGCCCAGATTCAATCAGCTGATCGTGCCAGCAGACGTGGAGGATGGACAATGGGTAACAGCCTAGCAGCTTCAGCTTCGACTTGTGTTTATAGTTTTGCCATTCACGTTTGTGTTCCAAGCCTCGCTGTGGAAGCTCTGTGAGAGCCGGACCCCGAACGCTTCTTTGTGATCCATCTAATATGGGAAGCGTGAGATGAGAGCGACTGGGTGGCATGAGACCAGAGTGACAGGCGAAGCGTTGGAATGTTAGGCAGGATTTTATTTTAGATTGCGTGGTCCACAATTGAGGGAATGTTTCTTAACCTCTCTGAGCTTCGGCTTCACTGACCCCTAACATTCAACTGAAGGATGCTTCAGGTGTCTACTCCAACCCTCTGGTTTGGTAGAGAAGGAAGCTGAAAATGAGAAAGAGTAGTGACTTGTCTAGGATAAAAACTTTGTAAATACGGGCTAGTGAGTTAGCTCAGTGGGTAAAGAGGTATTTGCTGCTGAGGCTGACACCCCAAATTTGAACCCTGGGACCCACATAGTGGAAGGAGAAAACAGACTTCTACAGATTGTCCTCTGATCACCACATGCCAGTGCACACGCGCACGCACGCACGCACACACACACACATACACACACACAAATTAATTCATTAAAAATGTAAAGTTCTATATATAGGAGAGCCAGAGGTCAGGCCCCCCCCCCAGGAACCAATTCAGGTATAGCACAAGACATCCTGCTACATCTGCAGAATGGGGTTCCAGGAATGGGGTGATCTTCAAGCTTTCTCCTGACTCAGAAACCCTGGTGCACATACTCACCATTTACCTCTCAGTTAAACGAAACACACAATTGGAAAAATTTCCAAAAATAGACTGTCACACCCTCTGGATCTTGACACATACTTTAGCGCTTTGAATGGTGAGCCAGAGGCAGGAAAGGTGAGAGCTTGGGTTCTAGAATCAGCTAAGAAGCAAAGCCAGGCAGAGTAGCAGAGGAGAGAGACTCTAGTGATCCCAGTCTTTGACCAAAGGCAGCCATATTTTGAGAGCCTCTCAAGGACACTGGTTTAGGTGTTACAGAGCCCCTTCCCCTGGGGACTTAGAACCCAGGCCACACAGAGATAAATGGCAGCAGAGGAGGGTGCCTGTAACATTAAATAGAGGAAATGTCACAAGGCAAACTGGCCATCTTAATAATAACAGCTTCCGCTTATTGCTCAACTGCGATGTGTCCCCCTGCACTGTGATAGGTATTTATTTTATAGGCTTGATCTCATTAAATTCTCACGACAAGCTTCTGTGATTACTGAAGGTCATACGGCTGGTAAGTGGTGATTAATTGTCGTAGGAGTGGTGTGAAGAACATAAATTATGGAGCAGTTCAGGAGGAGAGGAGAGTGGGGAGGTCTGGGGAAGGCTCTGGCATGGGGGAGGAGAAGGCTGCATTTCTGAGGGCATGTGAGATTGCTGGGATCAAGGAGGAAGTTCAGAGGGCAAAGTCGGCCTAGATTTAGGGGTTCCCTGGTTGAATGTGTTCCTAGATAAGATATAGGAGTAGCTAAAGCCAAGGACAAATGTCCCAGTTTGAGGATGGTCTGGCGAGGGAGTAGTGAAAGAACGAGACCCATCCAATAACTATTCTCCCAGAAAGGATTACAAGTCAATAGATCGTCCCTGCTCCACCACGGCCTGCTGCCAAAGGAAAGTGCAAAGAAAACACCTAGAGAGCTCAGAAAGCAATCTGTGTCAAGTGTCCTCCATCCGGCAGCTCACTTCTAGGGCAGAAACGGGGTGAAAATGGAAACAATGAAACATCTAAAAGCAGGAAAGCGCTGTGTGCACCATACCTACCACTTAGCACATATCTGCCACTGAATGTCACCTAACTTGTACAGAACATACAGACCGTGTAACCACAGCGCATAGAGCAAAGCACAGAAATTCTTATCTTAAAATTGTACAGGCTTTGTAAAGTCACATGTGTGCCTGCATATGTACACATGTACAGAAAATGAGACAGAAAGGGAAGACGTTGTATCATGATACACTTTTTTTTTTTTTTTAAGATGGGGGTCTCATGTAGCCCAGGCTGAGCTTGAATGAACTCTGTATATGATTGAGGATGCCCAGGAACTTCAGACCTCCTCCTGGCACCTCCCAGATGTTGGGATCACAGATGTGCTCCACTGTGCCCAGCTTATCCAGCACCGAGGCCAGAACCCCATACTTCATGCGTGCTAGGCAAGCACTCTGCCAACTGAACTATATTCCCAGCGCCCCTCCCTTGCTTTGTCTTTAAAGACAGTTTAGTAGTTGCTGCCGCCATAGGGTTTGGGGGAGTTCATTTAAACCTGATTTTCTGGGTTCTTACTTAAAGCTCCTAGATGAATACTCCCCACCCCCACCCCACCACACTGAATGGGAAGCTCTAAAGTCTCCCATTAATGGTCTCTGTAGCCATTTAGATAAATTGTCTTCTACATAAGCATAAATCCTAAATGAACGACAATCTTATTCCAGGGGACAGGCACCAAAGCCTCTTTCAAACTCAGTGATGTATAGATCTGTAGCTTTCAGAATGTCAAGGGTCCTTCATCAATATCCACAGGATTTTCCCAGGTACTGGAACATGCATATCACAGCTGGTGAGAGACATTACTGTATTAGGTAGGGCCAAGAGTTTTCACCCTTATCCTTCTGCTGTGTTTGGTTGGGGAGGGGGTATGTTTTTCTGCCTTCCACTGAGATGGTTGGGATATTAGCAGAAGGACAGTGTTTCAAGTGTAACTTGATGCTCTCCATCTGCGTCTTCACAGCCAGAGGGGCAACATAAAGGTTAACACCTGAGAGAGCCCCTCCTCTCTTAACCCCAGGGCAGCACCCCATCACTAGGTGACAACTAGGAGCCCTCCGTGAATACCAATGACCAGGGATCAGGCATTGCTTTGCCTCTGCTGAGCTCCAATCTCCATTCATTACCCAGCTGACAGAGCCCAGAGCCAGAGGATGAGCACCAGGCTCAGTCTTTCTGTTTCACCCTGGAAGATGATCGATGCTGCTAGGACTGAGTGGGAGAGAAGCAGGGAAATGAAATGGGCTTGTCTCCGCTGAGCTTGGGCAACAGCTCAAAGTGTCTGTCTGAGACTCCCAGAGAAATATTGCACAATGATTTTGCTTGTTCCTGCTCGCAGCCCCCTGGCTCTCAGACAAGCAAGGCTCTACCTTCAATGGTTCTCTTTGTGGAGGTGAGGCAGTGTGACAGATTGAAACAAGCACATAGTTGTAAGATTTTTGCACAAGTTTCTATGGATTGTGGCTTTCCATCCATAGAATGGCTTAGCTTAGAAAGGATTGTTTTTTAAATCAGAAGTTGTATTTCAGTTTATAAAACAAATGCCCATCTCTGTCTTTTTAAAAAGATTTAGTTTATTTTTCTAAATTTATGTGTATGCGTGTGTATCTTTTTGTCTATGTGCACATGCACACAGGTGCCAAAGGAGTCCAGAAGAGAGAGTCAGATCCTATGGAGCTGGAGTCATAGGCAATTAGTTGTGAGAGGCCTGACATAGGTGCTGGAAACCAAACTGGTCCTCTGCAGGAACAGTAAACACCCTTAACTGCTCAGCCATCTCTCCATCCTGCTGTGTCTCCAGTATTCTAAATTTTAGAATAATAGCTTTTAGAGTCTAAAAGCTATTTGTGCAGACTCCCCACAGATTTCACCAGCCAGGACAGTGAGATCCCTGTGTGGAAACATCTTCCACTCAGCACAAGAGACAGAACATTAGCCATTTTAACTCGTCATTTGCCCAACTCCATCAGGTCCTTCTGGTCTCTGAATGAGAGAGTTTAATTATCCCCAGAGCTGCTACGTACTTTTCCTAGTAAAACATGGTACATCCCATTATGATCAGCCCACAGAACTCTTATCCACAGCGTGCAGCAAGCCAAACTCCTAGACATAGGACAGAATGTAAATGTTAACAGCCTTGCAGCTCATTGCTGTAAAAACTCCTTTATGAGTACCTAAATAACCAGTGACTTCTCAGAGCCCATAGCCTGAGCAATATCCCAGCTCCCACTCTCTGGGAATGTGAGAACATACAAGGCCCACTGATGTTCAGGGAGAGCCGGAGGACCTCACTGATACATGCCCACTGTGGGTCACAAGGCTACACGGAAGGGAGGAGGCCCTTTCCTCCAGGTATTGACACCCTTTCCTCATTGGTTGGTGTCAGGTACTGCTGGATGTCCAAAGTCTTCAGTGCTGGTTCTTGCCTCCCCCTCATTGCCATCCTTGAAGTCTTCATGACCTGGCACTAAGTGGCAGCTGACTGGTCTTTAAACTTAGTGATTCTTCTCAACTCTTATGCAGCTTCTCTCTACCCATCTTGTCCAAGGCCTCTTGATTTCTGTCTCATGTCTTGAGTCTGGCTTCCTGGACTCCACTGTGCTGCTTGGATTAGCTCCAGGCCTCACTCTCCCCTGCCTGTACGCACCAAATCCTCTTCCATGTGTGTAGCTATCTAGCCCTTACTGTATGACTGAGTCACAGGACTGACATTCTGTGACTTTCATTCTCTGTTCCCTGACATTAGCCCCTAGGCGGGAAAGGTTCTTGTCTCATTTCCCTGCCACCAAGTCTGTACTGTGGTCAAGTTACCAGGTACATTATGTTTTGTCCTTAGGTTTGAACCTCTGTCTTATCAGATTCCTTTCTAAGTGTTCTGGTTGTTCCCTTGGGGGGAAAAAGGCTCTGCTTGCCTCACTGTGCAAACTGAGTTCCCTCTGTCTAGGCCAGAAAGGTACAGACACCTGTGAAGACACCTTAGAACAGTGGTTCTCAACCTGTGGGTCACATCCTCCTAGGGAGTCAAATAACCCTTTTACAGGGGTCAAATATCAGGTATTTGCCTATCAGATATTTACACTACAATTAATAACAATAGCAGAGTTGCAGTTATGAAGTAGCATGAAATAATTCTATGGTTGGGGTCATCATAGCAGAGAGAACTGTATTAAAGGGTTGCAGCATTAGGAAGGTTGAGAACCACTGCCGTAGATGATGTGACAAAGGATATGGACCTGGGCTTATGGGTCCCAGAAAGAAGGTCCCTAGGAAGTCCCTCAAGTCCTATATAATTTTACAAATCTGGCTCTTTCTGACAAGTGACAGCCTTTCATGTCTTCCAAGAAATATTCTTTTTTTTCTCTCTCCTGGTGACTTGTTCATAGAGGAGATACCCAAATGATAGATGCTCTGCAAATATCTAGATGCAAGAGAAAAGCATGGTATGAAGAAAAATTGAGACCAAACAATGGAGATCGCCATGGAAACAATCTTTAGAACACACTAGAGGGAAGAAATCATTGCTAACATGGCTCTTACTTTGCAGATATCCAATCACCAAATTCAATTTCAGACCTTTCAAAACGCTGGGGTTGTTCTAAACACATAATCCATGCTGGTTCTCAGGAAGGTTTCCTTGTACCATCTAGTACTCATTAACAAGGATAACACTGTCATTAAGAGACGTACTGCCTTCCCCCATTGGTTAATTTGAAATCAGTGAAAGGTCAGGTTAACATTAACATATTAACACCACAACTTTACTTAATTATTCCTCAAGTGTTTTTCATTTTGACAGAGTTGGAAGAACACAGAAGAGGAATATTTTAGTTATATTGGTTACATTTTGTATTTCATACAGTGTGTATTTCATACAGTGTGGAATGAAAAGAAGAAGCTGGTCCTTATTATGCAAAAGCAGTCTTTCTTTTTTGTCCTAATACATGGGAAAAAATTCTACAGGTGTGGACACACTCTACCAATGGCAATGATTCACGGTGACTGTTTAAACCAAATCTCTGGGGGGCGCTGTATTAGTCACTTTTCTGTGGCTGTAATAAAGCACCATGACTAAAAGCAACTTCAGGAAGGGCTTGTTTTAGCTTATGGTTCCAGAGGGATAAATTCCATCATGTTAAGGAGGGCACGGCCAAGTGGCAGGAGAAGGGAGCTGACTGATCACATTTTCTTCCCTTATACACAGGAAGGGGAGAGAGGAGCAGGCAAGGCTAAAGCCATTTCCAGTAGCATGCTTCCTTTTAGGAAAGCTGCACCTCCCGAAGGTTATAACCTCCCTAAATACCACCAGAACTGGGGAAAGAGTTCACATACATAAACCTATGGGGGGCATTACCTATTCAAACCACCACAGTTGCTAATGAACAGTTTGTCTCAAAGGCTTCTAAATGTATGTCAGAAAAAGGGTAATGGCCATTTCAGGTGAGTCAAAGTGCCTGTCACCCTCCACTACACTTAGCTCCTATTTCTGCCTGAGACTTACCCTAGCTGTCATTTCTGCTGGGACGCTTCCTCTGATCCTCAAAGACTCATGGGGTTGGGATAGGTGCCCAGGCACAATCTCATAGAGCCCAGTAATTCCCAGGGCATGTATCATGGCTGCGTTACCTTATTTGTTTTGTGGCTGTATGCCCCAGTGATGTCAGTCTTCATTTATGACGATGTATCAAACTCCTCTCTGAGTGTTGGGCTCATAGTAAACATCTGTGGGATGTGGTCATGACCAGTCCTAGGGATTATGCTTCTAAGATATCCAATCACTTAAGTCAGAACATTGAGAGTTCCCTTCTATTATCTACTGAAATTATTATCTACTATCTTCTATTATCTACTGACTGTGCTGCCTCGCGGAGAAGTTCCCTCCTGGTGAGGTCACACATCTTGGGTGAAATCTGTTCTTGGCGTCTGCCCTCATTGTCTCATTCTTGGGGTGTCCCTACTTCACACCAGCTTGTGAGATCACACTGGATATTCTCTCACATCAGGTTGGCTGGGTCACTGCTAGGCTTTAAAGTTTCTGGTGGCTTGGACTTGGCTTTGAATCAAGCTCAGACCGTGACTACCTTCACATCTGTCTGCAACCGGATCCTGACCTGTGCTCTGGTATTTACTATTCTCCATAGACTCGTTTGTCCTATTTTGTGAACTTGAAGCTTTTGTCTGTATTATTTATTCCACCAAGAAGCACCCACACCCACACCTTTCTGTATATCAAGCTTCGACCCACCCCAGGAGCTACCCATTTTCTCTCTGTAGTAGTCCTTGGCAGCCTATGTTAGAACTTTTTCAGACAGTGATCTCCAGTTGGTTTAAGACAAAAGCAAAAGACTGGGTGGGATGTAGCTCAGTCATAGAGTGCTTATGTAACACCCACAAAGCCCTGGATCTGAACCGCAGCACCCTGCACAGCAGATGTGTTGATGCACACCTGTAATCCCAGCATTGCAGAGGTGAAGGCAGAAAGGTCAGGAGTTCAAGGTCAACCTTACTTACTATATGGGAGGTACTATATGCGTGATTCTCATCTTAGCCATTTGGCTCCCCCTGACAAATATTGAAATAGTCTTTCTGTTTTTTCCAGTAACAGTGTCCTGATCATCAGTCTGGAAATCATTCCTTCATGCAGTCTGTAGGGCCGGCCAACCAAGGCCTTTAGGAATGGAAGTTTTTGCCTCCTATGGGAAAGCCCTCCATCTATTTTTTTCTTTCTTCTGCTTCTGTAGCAACTGTGTTGACTTAGATGTGGTTTTGTTTGTTTTTCTCCCCCACTCCCATTATTCATGATGCCCTACCCTTAGTTATTTGTTGCTTATATTTGACAGCAGCGGGTTGAAGGAAGGGTGGAGAACAAAGTTTTATTTTTCCCCTGGGATTTTGTGGTTCAGATAATTAACTTTTGTTCTCATTGCTAAAAGCAATAGAATGTCTAACACACATTTGAGCCATGGAGATGTGTATGTATTCAAATGCATTTCCTTAGCGATAAGCTAATTGCTAGTCAGTTTGTAAATGATCTGTACGTATGACCTATCTATATGTCTCTTGTATGTGTAAAATGCAGTTTATTATGAATGTGTATAACTTGGATAAATGATTTTCCTTTTATAAATGGTTTTTCTCATTAAAATTAGATATATTTAATTACTGGGGGGGTAGTTCATGCTGAAGCACATGTTTGGAGGCCAGAGGACAACTTTGTGGACTCAGTTCTCTCTTTCCACCGTGCAGGTCCTGGGGATTGAACTTGGGTCATCAGGCTTGGTAGCAAGCCTTGATATGCTGAGCCATCTTGTCCTCATTTTTAACTAGGTAGAGCAACTACTTACTGAATTTCAATTCATCATGTTAAGACTTCAGAGACATACTATCATATTCAGAAGTAATCTCAATCTTCTTGCTGTCAAACAAGGCCCTTTCTTATATGAAAACTTCATGTCCTTAAAAATGTCATTTTTCTTTTGATAGGGGCCCTACAGATAGAGCTCTCAAGTTTTTATTCTGAGCTAATCAGGATGGGTAAGAGGATGCTTTCCCCCTCTGTATTTATGGAAACATATACTTTCCACAAGATTGGCTGAAAGTGGTGGGTTTGTCAAATGACCTAAGAGGCAAAGGTTCCCCTACTGCTCAAGACCTACTATTAACTGCTCCAAACGGTTCCATGCTTGATGCTCTCTCTTGCTGTAATTCTCTTAAGAGCTGGGACTTTAAAGCACCAAATCTTTGTTTCCATCAGGAAAGGGTTTCTTCTACTTCCTATGGGTGTAAAAACCCTTGCATTTTATTTGCAGTGAGTTGTGGCTGCTGCTCCATTGTCCTTGCTCCATAGGTGTCTGATGCTGTGGGAAGGTAGATTTCTGTGCAGGGGTAGGAACAGATTGAACTACTCATAATAATTGCAGTAGCTACAGATTTGTTGCCTAATAAATGATCCTGAATAAAGAGTTTTTCAAACCAAAGACATGCATTATTTCACATAGTCTATGTGGGAACAGGAGAGACTTCCCTAAGGTGGTTCTGGCTCAGCACCTCTCATGAGGTTGTCTATGTCTGGAATCAACTAAAACCCAAACAGATGGGCACATATGTAAAGGATTTTCTTGATTAGATTGTTTTCTTTTGTTTTGTGGCAGGGTCTCATTATATATCACTGGCTGTCCTGTGTAGATCAGGCTGACCTCAAACTCACAGACATCTGTCTGCCTTTGCTTCCTGAATACTAGGATTAAAGGTGTGCACCACCACACCTGACTTTTGATTGGCTCATTTTGAGATAGGAAGACCCACCCTAAATCTGAACCACATGTTCTGGTGGCAGCCCACATGAAAGGGCATGGAAGAAGGGAGCTTTTGCTTTTTGCCTGTTTGCTCTCACTCTTGATAGCAAGTTCATCTATCCTGATGCTGAGGCATTCCTTTGCTGGTATTATTAGAACACATTTCTTAGGGATTCCAACTTTAGGGATTCTGAAGACCAGCTGAAACATCTACCATGGACTGAACAACTACCAGATTCCTGACCTTTCCATCAGGGTGGGCTATTGTTGGGCTAACCATATCACAACCTGTAAACAATTCCATATATATGTGTGTGTGTGTGTGTATACACATATATATGAATATAGAATATATTATTATATTAATATAGCCCTTAAAGTTTCATTTTGTAGGGCTGGGCTGGAATCACCAAGATGGCTCACTCACACAGGTGTTTCATGGAGGCCAGGTCTGTTGCCATGTACACACTTTTTTGGAGGTCCTTATGCAATTGGTTCCTCAGAGTGTGTGATGAAAGAGAGATCAAGGGAGAAGCTGCAGTGCTTCTGAGAATCCAGTTCCAGAAGTCCTAGGCTCTCATTCCTGACACAGTTTGCTAGCAGTGAGCCAGTAGGTGTCCCTTCCGCAGAGGGGAAGGTGGCAGCTCAACTCTTGAGAGGAGCTGCATGAAGTCAATCGTGGATCTTTGAAAGCCATCACCAGACTGTTGCTATCTCCCTCTTCGAGCCTTATCTTCAACAATGACCACACAAAGAGCAGCAAAACGTAGTCAAAGATGTAGTCAGGGGTCAGTAAATGGGGAGGTGGATATCGGGGCAATTCATACAGGATTTCAGCTCTCCAACCTAACCAAATAACTGTTCTCAAAAACTCTAAAAGAGAAGAAGTTGGATCTAACTGGATTTCTTTTTCCAACTTAAAAAAGTTTGTTCAATTTTATTTTTATGTTCACGAGTGTTTTGCTTGCACATGCATGCAGTGCCCATGGAAGCCAGAAAATGGCATTGGATCCCATGGAGCTGGAGCTGCAGGAGGTTGCAAGTCTACCTGTGGGTTCTGGGAACTGAACTCAGGTTCTCTGCAAGAACAGCAAGTGCTTTTTACAGGTGAGTCATCTCTTCTTCAGCTTTTTGAGGACTACTGTCTTGTGTAGCCCTTATGAAGATGAGGTTGGCCAGTGTGTAGCTCAATTGCCTGGGTTTGCTCAGGACAGGATACCAGTAAGACATCCCTACCAACAAGGATAGAACTGTTCAGTTGTAGTCATTCAGACTAATAGGCCAGAATGCAGGCTGCAGATGGTAAAAACTCAGGAAGAAACAGGCTGGTTCTCTTCTATTGCTAGTTGGCAAAAAACAGTCACAGATGAAGATGATAAGGCTACAGAGCAGACCCCAGTGCCAAGATCAGGCCAGTGCCAAAGCTACCTGCTAAAAATCACCTCAGCATCACTGCCAAGCAGCAGAACCCTCCCATGGAATTCTCTGCTTTGATCCCTAAAACAGAGACCAAGGTGGCTCTGGTCCCTCTGTGTGGCTCTAAAAGCAAAACACAAGGAAGGAAGCTCTTGGTAGCAGATGGAGAGGTTGTGGGAACAGAGATGACTGTCAGGTCACAGACTGATGCATCACGCAACAAAGACAGATGGTGAGAGAGGTGCCCAGTCTACAATGGCTTATTGCATTTTCAGCACACACCCTGGTGTGTGCCCTGTGCACACAGCCTCTTCAGGGGCTTCTGACTTCCAACGCATTTTTTATTTAGACGTCAAACACAAAGTAAGTGCTCTGAGGTTGGATGCCCCGCCAGCTGAGAGCACTTCATCTCTGTTCAATTTTTCACCAGATTTCTGATACACTAATGATTAAGAGGAGCGTTGGAGTGACACAATCCATGGAACTGAGCATTGGAGAGAAGAGGCCCATATGGATGTGAAGTCTAGAGTGCTGTTTTCGGGTTAGTACATTCCTGCCTCTAAGACAATAGTGCAAGGGCCAAGTTTGAAGAAGCATAGAAATACAGATCTTTTCTTCAAGATCTAAAATGGCAGGACCCATCACTCCTAAGAGACTCATTGGGTCTGCAAATCCTCTCTTTAAACGATTGTGCACCAGCCCTCCTACATAATGAACAGGGATCTGTTAAGCTGAGAGCTGTGTGCTCATAGAGCTATTTAGTTAGCTGCACTGTGACAGACTTTCCTCCAAGTACCCAGAAGGCAGAATTCCCCACCCAAATGGCTCTGAGCCCACTTCCAAGGTCCATGTGGGCTTCTCCCTAGATCCTGAGGTGTGCATCCTTAGGCTCTTTTCTTGGCTTTAAAAATGATTTGTGAGTGTGTGCACACACATGTACCATGGCACATGTGTGGAGGTCGGAGCACAACTTTCAGGAGTCAGTTTTCTATTTCTATCCTGGGTTCTGAAAGGTGCTTTTTATGTGCCTGAGTCATCTTGCTGGCTCCATCCCTGGACTTTTGAAGTGCTTGTCAAATGACTGTTTTAGAGTGGGCAAAGTGGGAACGAAGCTTGGCGATGGGAGCCCAAGAGGCCATAGAGTGGTAGTTACGTCGTAGTGTGGGCCTGGATTAGTGTACTGGTTCTTTTATGTACTGTTGAAGCAAGTTACTTGAGAAAGGAAGGATTTAGGCTGACTCACACAGGCTACAGTCCATTATGGCCGGGAGTGATGGAGGCAGGAGCTTGAGTTACTGGGCCATGTTGCAATCAGTTTGGAAGCAAAGAGAGATGAGTGCTTGTGCTCAGCTGCCTTTCTTCCTCCACGTAGCCTGGGAATCCACCCCACGTAGTGGTGCCACCCGCATTTAGGTTGGGTCTCCCCATCTCAGTTGGTCCAGCTTCCATCAATCCTCACAGACGTGCCCATATGCCTCACCAATGCTTCTGGGGCCCATTAAGTTGATAGTGTTAATTATTACAATGGGCTAGGATGCACTGGGAGTTCTCTCTCTTTAGTCTGCTTGGTTCCAGCAGGGAGCTCTGAGACGCTCACTCTGTTAACAGGATTTTGAATCCCAACATGGCCATCCAAGATATTTACTAAGCATGTTTGTCAAGGAAAAGGGGTATGCCGTTTAAAAAATTTCACAGTATGTTAGCTTGTTTTATGTTTTTTATATATGTAGACATTGGGTAGGAGTGCTTCCATGCCTAGCTTCCTCAGAGCTCCTATACATATTGGGATCGGTTCTAGTTTCCCATTTAACTCCAAATCAGCTCCAATTACCATGGTTTGGTAGCCTTTCACTGTCTGGCTTCTTTCTGATCTTGCCCCCCCCTTACAAATCTATAATCTATATACCGAACTCTCCAGCATGCAGCCAGGCTCAGCTCAAGTGCTTTTATCTTTATTCTGGTTCATATTATTTTTCTCTGAAAGGCTTCCATTTCTGCCTCTCATTTATAAAGGCCAACCTACTATTTCACCACCCAGCTCAAGCTTCACAGCCGCCTCTCTCCCCTCTGGATTTTTCTCACAGCTTTTGTCTGAACCAATTTGTGGTTCTCAGAGTGTGCAGTGGCGTGTGGACATTTTTCTTATTATGCACAAGGTGTGGGATAAGATAAGGGGCCATCAGTATTCAACCATTTTCAAACCGGGAGAGAGGACTTTAAAAAAAGGGTAGCTATAAAATTAAAAGAGCACAGGCAGGTACTAAAGGAAGACACCCTTAGCATTGTCACTGTGCTTCAGAGAGGCCATTGGGGAAAATGTCCCATCAAATAGATCATTTGTCTATTATAGGAAAGAGGTCTTTTGAAATGGAGAGAGCAGCAGATTGTGTGGGCAAAAGCAGCACTGGAGCGGGGGAAATAAGCAGTGAGAAAGTGGAGATCACAAATCCACTTTAACGTCCTCAAGGAGTGGGAATCTTGGAAGGATAAGGCAGCTGGAGTGGGTAGAACAGGTGGGGCAGTCTTGTTCTGCTCAAAGAATAGGAGCCATTGAGTGTTTTGGGGGGGGGGGTAGAAAGGAGTCAGACACTGATAATGGGGGAAGCTGATCGAACAGTCTAGGCCTGGCTGAGATCCAGTGTACAACGGCGGGGTTAACCTTGAGAAAGAGTTAAGGTACTTTTTACTGTGGACAAGGGAGGCTAGGGGAAGATGAAGGCTACAGGGTAGGCATAATAATGAGAGAAAGGCTTAAGTGTGGAAGGAATGGCTGCCACCATAAAGGAAAGGCTAGGAAAGCCCAATTTCTGAGGCCAGTCCAGATATTAGCACAGTTTCCATTCATTCCTTTCACATTTATTCAATTCCCCGCCTGTGTCAAACACTGCTGGGCCTTAGGGTCCGCAGAGATACATGCTTCCGTGTAATTGGGGGATTTGTTAGGTTAGCACTCCAGTGAGATTTCGTTTCTACTCTTGTAGAAGACTTCAAGTCTAACGCACAAATGAATGAATGGGAAGAGTCCTTTGTTAGACGAGATGTACTGGGTTGGAGCTTGAAGCATCCATGATAATGTCGTCTTATTTGAGGTAAAAAAGGGAGAGACCGAAATGGGGGAATCTACATTAAAGGGGGAGGCAGACGAGGGTAAACTGAGGCTGTAAGTCTTCAGGCTGACAGCTGGGGCTTCCCTGTTTACTTCAGATAGCAGTGTAAACAAAGGTAACAGCGCCTCAGTTTACCAGCTTTAAATTCAGCTTTTCCGCTAGAGCAGGACGCTCTACGGCGGCCGAATAGGTCCAAACTTAACCCAAACCGCGTCACCCTAAACCACCTTGCAAACAAACGCCCAGGTCTCGAGACTTCTTCAGGTCAGCAACACCTTTGCCCGCTTGTTATTGATGAGAGGCGGGGAGAGCCACCTTTTCTCTTTTACAATTGGTCGCAGTAAGCTTTGAGTCACGCCTCCCGCGCTGCCATCGCTGATAGGTTTCTAGGACTGCCACTCAATGAGTCTCCGCCTCCCATCATGGGCCCGCCCTTCCAATATGGCCCCGCCCCGTGGTGGCCCCGCCTCCTGCGTCGCTGCTAACAGGCTTCCGGGGCTGTCATTCGAGGAGTCTCCGCCCCCCCATGGCCTCGCCCCTCACCGTGGTTGGGATCTCGCGTGAAGAACCGCGGGCACGGCGGCGGCTTGGCTGCCCGGTAGCGCGCGGAGCGGGCGGGCTCTCTCACACGAGCGCTTCTTCGCCGAGAGCCTGGAGCTGCTGCAGCGCAGGCCTGGGCCGCCGTGTCTCCGCTGCCCACTTCAGTTTTCCTCAGGGCTCCGGGGGCCGCTTGTCCGCCGATGCGCCTCAGGTGAGGGTGTTCGGCAGGTCGCGCCTAGAAGGCGATCCGGGGCGGCCGTGGCAGGCGGGCTCGCGACGGGGGCGGCTCCCGGGGATGCGCGGCTCTCCGAGTGCGGGGATCTCGGTGACGCGGCGGGGACCGGGGGTCCCGGAGCTCCTTCGGCTTTGGGGTGGGGGTGGGTGGCCGCCTGGACGGTCCGGGGTCTCTAGGGTCGCGGGAGCGCTGCCCGTGTCTTGAGAGATGCGTGTGCTGGCATCGCGCGATTCCGGGACGAGGGGACCATTTCTGAAGATCCCGGGCATTTGGGGGGGTGCAGAATACAGTTTAGCCAGGTCCCGAGGGCACGGGAAGCTACGAGCGGGGAGGGGTCTGCTTGACATTCCTGAAGTAAAGCAGGAGGGTGTCCGGGTTCCGGAGACCAGTGTTTGTTTAAGGTCGCCTTGGGGTGATAGGGCGCTGCCTCTGACCCTCCCGGGCAGGAACCGACTGGGTGGGTGTGGGTGGGGGCGGGAGCGAGCCTGGGGAGACCAGCGTCTGTATTGGGGTTTCTGCTTCGCCCAGAGGGGGGCGGTAACTGTGCGTGACGGTCCCCAGTCCTTTTCGGGGCGATCTCTTCGGGGAGAGTGATCTCGCCGTGTGGGCGCGGCTCAGCAGGCTCTGAGTCTCCAGGAGTGCCAGACCTGGGTTCAGGAGCCACTCCACGGCACTGCTTGTGGTTTTCGGTATCTAACGGTTTCGATCTGGTCTCTTTCCTTTAGATGAGATTTGACTCAGTGCTTAGTTGGAAGATTGATCGGGGCAGTTGCCTAGTTGGAGATACAGTGGGTTTGTTCTGCTGTTTTCTTTGCCACGGGATCCCTTTGGGGACGCGCCGGAGCGGAGAAGCGATACCTGTCTTGGGCAAGCTGTCTGGATGGGTTTTTGTTGTTGTTGTTTGTTTTTTGGAGGCGAGTATCCGAAGGTTGAGAGAGGATTTAGTTCCTGGAGTAGGGACGGCTGTGCGATTTGGACTTTTCTGTTTGATGGTCCTGCATGGTTTAATGTGTCCTGAATTTGCCTGAGTCTTAGGCAGTCAGACAGTGCCAAGAAGTGTCCTTTCTATACAGCATTTGTGGAAGAGGAGAGGGGTAACATACATATGTGTATATATGTATATATATGTGTGTGTGTGTGTGTGTGTGTGTGTATATATATATATATATATATATATATATATATATATATATATATATATATATGTCTCAAAGCCAGATTTCCGCAAAAGCAGCATTGGCAACCTGTTAAGAATGGCCTATCGAGCCCTTTTAGAGAATCCTGGTACATCAGTTTTTCTGGGATTTAGATCTTACAGAGTCCTTGATGACTCTGCCAGACTTAGGTGGAACTTAAAATGACTTCTATGTATCTTCCCATGAGTGATTTAAAAATATGTGTCAGAGTGTCTGTGCATTTGCCTGACAGTTGTCCTGGTTAGGCAGTCTAATGTCACCTTAGTCTGAGGAAACATTACTGTGGGGCAGGAACATTACCGTGTGCAGGAAATACGATGTAAGCAGAGTGATTGAAGCAAAGAAGTTTGCTTTGCCATTTTGTAAGAGTTTTAAAAAGGTAATTTCTTTGCCTTTAAATCAGAAAGGTTAGGAAGAAGGTATTGAAGGCTTGCAGTCATAAAAACAAATAAAGCAACCAAGAGAATGTATTGAGTGATAGTAGGTCTTGGGGATGGGATAGGTTGGTTTTCATTTTCTCACACCAATGTACCGGATCGGCTTTTATGTTCATCAAAACTGATAATTGAGCAAGTATTTGGTTGAAACCAAAGCCTAAAAAAATTGAAGTAGATCAATATCTTCAAACTGTTTTTTGAGAGAAAGACAAATGACAAAGTAGGCAAAATCCTGAAGCATTAAATTCTTTTTTTGAAAAGCTTTCAGACTTCATAGATGGACCCATCTGCCAAGACTGGCTCATCTGCTAGATGGTATGATGCTGATTGGAGGTGCAGTGATTGCTGTAATGCATCCTATATGGAGAAGGAAGCAACAAATAAATAAAATCATTAAATTCTGATGTTGCTAAGGAAAAAACACTGTCCTCGAGAATCAGATTATTTTCCTTAAATAACCTGCAAATAATAATTGACATTTGGTGTGATAACCAGGTCAGCTCTCTACCTTCAGAATTATTTTTTCAAAAATTACATAATGATTAGTAGAGTTCGGGCATTAAGTAAATGTTGTCTCTTTGAAAATGTGTTTATGATGTAAGCATGAAGAAAATTTGTAGCAACACAAATGGAACTTATTATGTTGGGAGCTGTCTTTAGGAGGTGGGTGCGTGGTAGAGAGCTGTCTGATTTCATACTTGAACATTCCTTGAATCCATTTCAGTGAGCAGCTTACATGAAAATTAGATAAGTCCAAAAATGCAAACAGTTTGAACACTGCAAGTTTGTGAATTATACAGTTTTTTCAGGCTTTTGGCAATGTTGCCACGTCTTCCTGTTTGCACTAATGAAAAATAGATAGTTACCTAAAAGTTATGGGGGGGAGCACAACAAAATAAAAAGGTGTACAGCTAAATGTTAAAACACTTCAAAATACTGGTTATTTGATTATATATAAGGCTGTGTTTGTGTGTGTATAAATGTGGTGGGAGAGTGCTCTTGTGTTGGCTTCAGGACAGTTTCTTATTCTTTGGCCAAATATAGGCATATTTAATAGATATGTTTTTCTTGTGAAGCATATAAGCCATAAAAATAGCTTTATAGTTTCATTACTACAGTACTGAAAATGAGAGTACCAAAGTGGGTTCTGAATTATCATTTAAAATTCTAGAATCATAATATTATATACTAAAGCAATCTCTAGAAAGAAAATTAATTGTAAGGCATGCATTCTTGTCTTCAGTGTACTACTAATAGTGTGACCTTTGATAATTCTTAGTGTCACAGGGTCTCGGTTTCTGTGTGTAACCATATATGTAAATAATGGATGCAAGAGAAACCCTGCCAATAATCTGTACAAACCTCAGTTCCAGGGATTTTACTGCATCCGTTTTTGTGTTACAGATCCTATAATGTAACGTACAAAAAGCAGGGAGAGATAATTTACATATATATTACACATATATCTGATTTCAGAAGCTTCTTTATAGAGATAGTATTTAATTCTAGAATATACATTCATGAAGGTAAATACTTTTTTTGGGTCATTTAGCTTTGCATATTACAGCACTCTTATTGTTTTTAGCATTTTGGTTTTTTGTATCTGATTCTTTACTCTGTGGTAGAATACTGTGCAATAATGTTATGTTCCTATTTAATTCTGGGTAGAATGAGCAGCTCTCTAATCGTTGGCCCTAGGCTTGACCCCTGTATTCCATCCTTATGCTGCTTCCAACATAATGCAGATCTCATTGCTCCTTACTTAACACCCATTGTTCTTTAGCTCCAGGATTTGGTTCTGTCATTACAAGGCCTTTCATCATCCCTTCGGCTCATCTGCATTTTCTCCACCATAAACCTCAAACTCTAGTTGTACTAATGAGAGCTGTTTACTGAATGAACCATTAGATTCTTCAGTTAGATTTTTTCTTCTCCTTAGCATGCCTTCTTGTATTGCTGTAAAAACTGATATTTTTTATTTCTTGAACTTCACACTATGCATTTTTGATCTTTTTCTCCTCTCTGACCCTTCCTCTTCCTACCTCCCTGGGTTATTCACTCAGATCATCTTGCTAATTCATTCTCTTAAGTTTATTAGTTTGCTACATTGTTTCTTTTTTGGATTCAAAGAGGGGCTTATATTTGCTGTTCATTTTTGAATCCCTCTTGCTTGTTTACACATACTTGGATCTCATCTTATATATTTGAAATCTAGAAGCCAAAAGGCTTGTCCTACTTTCCTGAACTCATCTTCCTCTAGATTATCTTCTCTTGTCCTACCCACAAACTGATATCAGGACTGTAGGTTTTAGCCTCATATTAAGAATTGTTTAGCTTTGCATTGTACAACAGTCTTATTGTTTTTTAGCATTCTTGTTTTTTGTATCTGATCCCTTACTCTGTGACAATACCTGTGCAGTAATGTTATGTTTTTATCCAATTCTGGGTAGAATGAGCAGCTCTCTAGTCATTGACCCTAGGCTTGACCCCTGTATTCCATCCTTATACTGCTTCCAACATAATGCGTACCTCTTCAATAGAGCTGTATATTCATAAAGACATTATATATACAATAGTGGTTGAGTAGTTTTCTCAGAATCACATACCCACCCTATCTGTAAGATATTTTCTGCTAAACTAGTTGTGAACACTGGTGTGAAGCAATTATTTGAACCAGGTATGCTGATGATACACACCCATTAGCCCAGCACTGAGGAGTCTGGGGCAAGATTTTGAGTTTGAAATCATCCTGGGCTAAATAGTGAGTGAAACTTGGTCTCATAAAACTTGGTATTTAAAAGGAATTCTATGATTCCTGATTTTCCCTCCAAGAAAAGTGATGCTGAGGATCTTAGAGTCTTAAGGACAGGGCTCAGAGAAAATCCTGAACTTGGATCATTGTCATGTGGGGACACCTCGGTGCCTTTACTCATCTACTTCCCTAATCTTGTTATTTTTCCCTTCCTTTTCTTTCTTTTTTTTTTAAAGTCTCTTCACAGATTACTGAGTTATTAGTATCAGGCTTACCAGTAATCTCCTATGTGCCTTATATGACTGTATGCCAACTAAAAGGGTTTCAAAAAGGGCATAAAACCTAATCACTTCCCTGAAGGGATGTGGCTGTGTATTTGAATGAAGTCATCTTCTATTTCATTGATTCTCAATCTTCCTAATGCTGCGACCCTTTAATGCAGTTCTTCATGTTGTGGTGATCCCCAATCATAAAACTCATTGCTACTAAATAATTGTAATTTTGCCTGGCGGTGGTGGCACACGCCTTTAATCCCAGCACTCGGGAGGCAGAGACAGGTGGATCTCTGTGAGTTCGAGGCCAGCCTGGTCTACAAGAGCTAGTTCCAGGATAGGCTCCAAAGCTACAGCGAAACCCTGTCTCAAAAAACAAACAAATAATAATAACAAGTGTAATTTTGCTACTGTTATGAATCATAATATAAAAATCTGATATGCGACCTCAATCACAGGTTGAGAACTACTGTTCTAGTTCTTAGTGCAGGAATGATTTCTAATGGCTAGCTTAATGAATTTTTATACATGTAACGACTAATCAAGTAAAGAAACTGAACATTTATGACATCATAAACTTCTTCATTCTCTTTCTTAGTTAGTACTTTCCAAAGGTAATTTACCTTTCTAATCACCATCAATCTAGATTGGATTTTCTCTTGTACCACAAAAATAATGGAAGCAAGTTTTTTTTTTTTAATGGTTTTCTTTTCAACTTAGTGTTTGTAAGATTCCCTTTTTTTTTTTAAAATAGGGTTTCTGCATATAGCTCTGGCTGTCCTAGAACTCACTCTGTAGATCAGGCTGAGCTCACAGTTATGGAGAGCCATATGCCTCTGCCTCCCAAGTGCGGGAAATAAAGTGTTTGCTTCCATTGCCTGGCTTTATTCTTTTTTTTTTTTTTTTTTTTTGAGACAGGGTTTCTCTGTAGCTTTGGAGCCTGTCCTGGAACTAGCTCTTGTAGACCAGGCTGGCCTCGAACTCACAGAGATCTGCCTGCCTCTGCCTCCTGATTAAAGGATTAAAGGCATGCGCCACCACCGCCCGGCCTTCATTCAATTTTTAAAATTAGCAACAGTTTATTTTTGTTCAATGCTGTATATTGTTCCTTTGTTTGTGTACATATGTACCTATTCTGTTGTTGGATATTTGGACTGCTGGCAGTCCTCAGCTTTTAGAAAAACAGCTACTAAAAACAGTTTTGTACATGTGTTTTAATGGGCATGTAGATTCATTCCTTGGCTATAACCAGGAGATACTTTCAATATACTTGTCACACAAGCACTCATAGGGTATACATACAAGGTTCTGAGCTGCAAAAGCTTTATATAGGTCTCCAGATTAGCAATGAGGTATTTGTAGTAGGTCGCTTCTCTGCATGATCTCCGGAGTCCAGATGGTGATCTACCTAGAAGAAGGCAAGTCTATTTGGGCCTGTATCTTTTGCCTTCATCTCAGCCCCTCCACCCTGATTTATAGGATAGGGAAAAGAGGTATGAGCATATTCCCATTGGAGCGTTCTGGAAGGATGCCACTTTCTATGCTGTGTGAATTGAATATTAATTTTTAAAAACTTTTAATTTAATAAACAAGATTTTACTTTGTATTTCTTTAATTATAATGAAATTGAACATCATAAATTGATTTTCTTTTTTTTTTTTTCAGATGGGGTTTCTTTGTGTGGCCCTAACTGTCTTTGAACTTGCTTTGTTAGGCCAGGCTGGCTATGAACTCACAGAGATCTGCTGGAATTAAAGGCATGCACCAGCCATAAATTGACTTTTAAAAGAACAATTAAATGTTAAAATAGTTACAAGAAAGATTTTAAAAAGAATTCCTCAAGCATTGTCTTAGGGAATATTTCAAACTAGAAAGCTCATTGTGTGAACCAGGCTAGCCTCCAACTCATAGATCTGTCTGACCTTACCCAGATGAAAGTGTGTACCATCACTCCTGGCTCATTTTAGGGGACTAAAATAGAGAAAATTATTGAATGGTTATCTCAAAATCATAAAATTTCGAAGGCCTAAGTCTCAAATGCAGTCACTATTATCTCATTTTTGTGTGTACTTCTACAGATAGTAGATGTTCATGTGTATACATCCATTCCCCAGGATGCTCAAGGATTAATTATGGATGCCCCACAGATACCACTATCTATCAATAACAGTTTGTATACAAAGTTTTATAGTGCCCAGGTTGTCTTCTCTAGGTTACTTATTAGCAAGCTATACAAAAAGGTATTAGATTCTATTGTTTGGGAAATAATGATTAGAAAAAGTCTGTACATGTTCATTTGATGCATGGTTCCCCCCAGTACTTCCAACCCTGGGTTGGCTGAATCTTCAGTGTAAATCAGTAGATATGGAACACTATGTATGTAATGTATGTGTGTACATGTATTAGTGTGTGCATATAAGTGTGTATGTACGTAACGTGTGTGTCCATGCATATGTGTATAGACTGAATGTGCATATATATATATATATATATATATATATATATATATATATATATATATATATGCCAGAATATGAGATGAATTTTAGAGAGCATTCATCTAAAATACTGTCTGGTTTAGATGTGGTATAGTATATCATATTGTGTACTAAAAATTAGAAAGGGTCTAAAAATGATTAGTATCTGGCTAGCGGCCCAGAAGAAAGAAAAGCAGGGTCTGGCAGCATTTGGCAGTAATTTTCTATAAGACAAGTGGCCTTAGTTCTTTTTATTATTAGATCAATTCTTTGACAGTAGCACTTCTGTTTATAGTACCGCTGTAGTACTATTCTTAGAAGGAAAGCCAGTTTTAAAAAGTTAGTCACTTGATGTCTAAAAGAAATTATTTAAAGTACAAAAGGTATTTATAAGAACATTTAGGGAGAAAACTATATTAGACATTTTAGTATTTCTTTGCTTGTAGTTAAGTTTTAGCAGAATTTTCATGATATTCTTAGTTAATAGTGAGAGTTTGAGGTAGAAAAATTGCAAATAAAAGCCATCATTTTCCTAAACTCTTATTTGCCTAATTAAAAAGCTAATCAGCCTTGGTATAAACATTTTAAAGTATGTATTGCTATAAGATTTTCATGCTAGTAATATAGTAGTAATTTTGTATCATACATCAAAGATCGTTTTAAGCTTGACTTAAATGTGATTGCTGAATAAGTGGTTTGAGCAGTAAGAGTCAGATGGGGAAGGAAGAGATGGCTTAACAATTAAGAGTGCTTTCAAAGGACCTGAGTTCAGTTCCCAGCACCCGTGACAGGTGGCTTACAACTAACTCCAGCTCCAGAAAATCTGATACCCTTTTATGGCCTTTTATGGCCACTTAGACACACATGCATATATACCCACACAGACACACTAATAAACAATAAAATATACCTTTTTAAAAAGAGTTTTAATTGGATTCTAGAGTGTTTCAGTAGTTTAGGGAGAACATACTTGCTTTGTCAGTAAGTTTTTTTTAAGTCCTCTATTTCTAAAAATAAAATTTGGGGATGATTTATTTACTGAAAACTATCTTGTTGTGTGACTCAAGATTAGTGGGGATAATATCAGGTGTCCTGTTTACTGGAATTCATATGTCCTGTTCAAAATGGATAATAAAGTGGTGGGGCCTCTGAAGGAATTTATACTTAATAGAAATTTGTATTATTTGGGGGATTTTTATAAAAAGAATTTGTTAGAGGTAGAAAATGTTCATATGTGTTTTTTAATGTTCAATTTTTGTTGTTGTTTTTTTGAGACACAGTTTCTCTGTGTTGCCTTGGCTCTTCTGGAACTCATTGTGTAAACCAGGCTGGCTTCAAACTCAGAGATCTGCCTCTGCCTCCTGAGTGCTGAAATTAAAGGCGTGAGCCACTACCACCCGGCATTAGTGTTCTATTTTGAAATTGTATGTTTTTGTAAAATTGAATAGTGTAGAGAATTCCTTTTGCCATATACCCACTACTTGGCATCCCCTAGTACTATCACCTTATTTGTACATTTATCAAAACCAAGAAATGCAGAACAATTTTGAAAAAGGAATTCAACAACTTTTGGTGGGAATACCTGCTACATATAAAGTGTGTTAACTGCTGAAGTGTACAATGTTGGAAAACAAGCAAAGGTTGAATGTAATATTAACAAACTGGTAAGTTTGGTGTCCTTCCTTGAACAGATTATTATATTATTGAACATGTATTGTTTGCATTCACAAAAGACGGTTCTGCTCATTAGGAATCAGCTTGAGCTTACAAAGAATAAGAACAGGTTCTGACGGCCTCTCTACTTTCCTTATAGACTAGGGTAGGTAAACTGGTAGGGACAGCAGAACTACGGTGGCAGTACATATTCAGAATTGGAGTTCTAATATGTCCTAGACACTGGCTTAAGTGTTTTATACATGTCATTTTATTTGGTTCTCATTTATGGCCAAAGAAAGGTACCCCTAAAGATACACATAGCATTTGACAATTCTGTTGTTTTTGTAAGCAGTTAAAAAGTATGTCTTGAATAATATAACACAGGTAGGTACTTGTAATTGATTAAAAGACCCTATCCAAAGTTTAATTGTTAATAGGCATGTTAAAATGAAGCAGCAGGGTCTAGAGAGATGACTCAGTAGTTGAAAAGCATTTACTGTGAAGTATGAGAATCAGAGTTCAGATCTCAGCACCCATGTAACAAGCTGATGAATCTTGCTCGCTCTTGTAACCCCAACACTAAAGGGAATGGAGACATGAAGATCTCTGGGGCTCCATGGTTGCCAGTCTAGTCAGAGGGAGACATAAGCTTTAGGTTCAGTAAGAAATACTGTTCCAAAGGAACAAGGCAAAAAGTGTTAGAAGACAACACCAGGAGCCCTCCTCTGACATCTACATTCACACACATGAATGTATGTACACCAGTGTGCATATGCCACACTCACACATACATACACACACAAATGAAATAGCAGCACATTCTTAGTGGCATGCCTTAAGATGCTTTCCTCACCCATACAGAGGTTTTTGGTGTTTTTTTTTCAATGTCTGTCTTTCAGAATTAGAGTACTAGTTCATATACAGAATCAGAATCCTCATCTAATCATATTTTTAATAATTTGACCAACAGCCTATATTTAAGAAAATATTTGAAACATTTGAATTTGATGCATAGGTTTTTGACAAGGCTGTGCTCTACAATTAAGGACTTTAAAGATTTCACAGATACAGAGTAGATTTAGAGGGCAAACACCAGTGCTTTTGTTTCTATCGTCTACCTACCTACCTACCTACTTATCTATCAATCTATTTTAAGCAAAAAAAAGTGTTTCTACTTGAGTGTGACTTCTTATTTGTCTGAAGGTAATGTGTCTGTGGTTTAACTGTCTCCAAAGTTAACATCTACTTCAACTCGATTGATTTGTCTGTTGTCTAGAACACATTTATTATCATTTTCTTTTTTGCATTAGCTTAGGTTTTTAATTCTCTTTGCCATATTTTAAAGAGGACATTAGTAATTTATTTGTAGAATAATCATAAAGGAAAGATGTCTTGAAACAGATACTTGGAAAGTAATCAAGATGTTTCATGCTGTTCATCCAGGAAGAAAGACTGCAGTGGGATAGTGGTAATGCTTTTTAATTTGGGTACTTGGATGATGTCTAAGGTGCTTCCTGACTCAAGTCTGTAATTTTATGAAACATACAAACTTGAATGGTACTCAGAGGATTAAACATACCTTGCATTCCAAGAGGAGGTAAGTAGGGACAAGAATGAAGGTTAGAGCAGGGTAGATGGGGTATGCTTCATAATGAAGACCTTCTCAGCAGTTTAAATGAAAGTAAGGAACTCTTTTCTTCATGTGCATTAAAATACCTGCTGCGTAGTGCTTGCTCCTTTAAGGAGCTTTCCAGTTCCAACCTGGTTTTGTAATTATTGTTATTTTAAAAATTTCTTCATCAACTATAATGTCAGTTGCCAAAACTTTCTCTTAGGCACTTACTTTCATTTACTTGTAACATTTATAAATTTATCTAATATCACATATTAATAGGGAAATCTGTACTTATCAGTCTCTGAAATTAGGCCTTATGGTTTGTTAACTATTATATTAAAAAGAAATGTGATCCTCCTGCTTCCGCCTCCTGAATAGCTGTGATTAAGGTCTGTGCTACCAGACTTAGTTCATCCCTATATTCTTAATATTATCCTCCCACAATTAAAATTTTTGATTACATTTACTTATTGTGTAGGAGGTGTGTGTGGGTTTTGGGGGTATCCATGTACCCACTGTGGGGGTGGTCAGAAGTCAACCTTTAGGAGTTGGTTCTCTCCTTCCTTGTGTGTTGTCAGGGGCTTTGTTGTAAGTACTTTCCTTGTTGAGCAGCCTTCCTTGTTTTTGATTGTTTCTCTGTGCATGCCAGTTTCTTTGTCTTTTTTTTTAACCTTGTCGTACTAGTATAAACAAATAATTTAGTGAAAAAGATAAAATGCATTTTAGTGTGTTTGAGAAATATGTCTATAATTGAGCTGTAGTAGAAGTTAGTTTACAGTCATTAGTTCATCCTCTACTCCCTATAAACTCTTTATCATACTTAATGGGAAGCTACCACTTAGCCTGCCTTAAAATCAAGCCACTATTGTCATCTGTTTCTATTGACTTTTACTCAGGGAAAGCATGGGACAAGTATCAGAGATCTCTTTGCTGAGCATACATCTACTAGAAAAATACTAGAACTAGGTGTGTAATGTTGTGTTATACTATCATGTAACACTATATTCATTTGCTCATATTTAGAAGCCAAATGTCTAGCATATATTAATGTAATTTTACCAATAACTGCTAGGTGATTCAGTCACTGGAAAAGCCAAATATGGCATAAGGTTATATTTTCATCACCACATACATTATTATATCTTAATGGGAGCTAAATACTAGTGTGATCTGGTAGTTTTCCAGGAAACTTCTTTTAAAGTCCTTTTTCACACTGCAATATAGACTACAAATAAAAGCTGTTTTTACATTGCTGATCTTCTGCTGCTGCTTCTCCTTTTCCTCCTCTTCCTTCTTTCTTCTTCTTCCTCCTCCCTCCTTCTCCGCACCAAACAGCAGACACCGGTGCAGTGGAAGGGCTCAGAGAACAGGGGAGTTGGGGAGGAAGGATCTTCTGGTGTTCCATGGAGGATTTGGCAGTAGTCTTAGGGCTGTGGACATGGGGCTCATGGAGGTAAAGGCGAAGACAAAGAATGGATCCTGGTCACCCAGCTGGGCCACTTGGTTAAGGACATGAAGATCAATTCCCTGGAGGAGATCTACCTGTTTTCCCTGCCCATTAAGGAATCTGAGATTTTTTAATTTTTTTTTTCTGGGCACGTCCCTGAAGGATGAGGTTCTAAAGATCATGCCAGTGCAGAAGGTAACTCGGGCTGGCTAGTAGACTAGGTTCAAGGCTTTTGTCGCTATTGAGGACTACAATGGTCATGTTGGTCTTGGTGTTAAGTGCTTCAAAGAGGTAGCCACTGCCATCTGAGGGACCATCATCTTGGCCAAGCCTTCTGTTGTCCCTGTGTAGAGATACTACTGGGGGAACAAATTGTCAAGCCCCACACTGTTCCTTGCAAAGTGATAGGCCAGTGTGGCTCTGTGTTAGTACATGTTGTCCCTGCCCCCAAAGGCACTGGCATAATCTCTCTCTTGTGCCCCAGAAGCTACTGATGATGACCAGTATTGATGACTGCTACACATCAGCCAGGGGCTGCACTGCCACCCTCAGCAACTTTCTCAAGGCCACCTTTGATACCATCTCTAAGACCTCCAGCTACCTGACCCCCAGCCTCTGGAAAGAGACTGTGTTCACCAAGTCTCCTTATCAGAAATTCACTGACCAGCTTTTTTTTTTTTTAAAGATTTATTATGTGTACAGCACTCCTTCCATGTGTGCCCGCGTGCTAGAAGGGGGCGCTAGGTCTCATTATAAATGGCTGTGAGCCACCATGTGGTTGCTGGGAATTGAACTCAGGACCTCTGGAAGAGCAGTCAGTGCTCTTAACCACTGAGCCATCTCTCCAGCCCCCACTGACCAGCTTTTAAAACCCACGCCAGAGTCTCTGTTCAGAGGACTGAGGCTCCAGCTGTGACCACCAAATAAGGGCTTTTATATGAGAAAAAAAAGTGAATTAAGCCTTTAAAAACACAAAACAGCTATCACTACATAAATTTATTGTTAAGTACACATAACTTTAACTTCTAAAGTCAGCCAATGATTTTTAAGGTATACCATAAAGTTGTCTTTATTATCACAGAACCCTGTTGCTTATTATTTTATTCCCAATACTTTAACAGTGTCTAATACATAGCAGATGCCACATGCTGTATTAGTGAGTTTATCAGTGACTGACTGAAGCCATATGGAGACACCAAAGATCTAAGATAGAAGAATTGGATGATCATAGTTTCTCCATCTCTGCAGTAAGTTTATTTCTCTGTTTTGTCTCAGCATGCAATGTTTGCCAAAACCAGAAAGTTGTTTGGGTTGGCTTCCAAGATTTAGCTGAAAATGATAAGAATGTTAGTTTCACCCAGTGGTGGTGACACATGCCTTAAATCCCACAACTTGGGAGTCAGAGGCAGGTGAATCTAAGTTTGAGTCCAGCCTGGTCTACAAAGTAAGTTCCAGGATGGCCAGGAACCGTGTCTCTAAAACTACAACAACAACAACAAAAATAGAAATAAAATTTTAAAAAGTTTCTGGGGCTGGAGAGATGGCTTAGTGTTTATGAGTACTTGGCTGTTTTTCCTGAGGTCCTGAGTTCAATTCCTAGCACCCGCATGGTAGCTTACAACCATCTGTAACTGTTATCGCATGTGATTCTCATCGACTCCAGGGCCCTTTTCTGATGTTCAGACGTACATGCAAACAAAACACCCATATACATAAAATACATAGACAAAAGAGTACTAGTTTCTGAGAGTCAGAATATTCCTTGTCAAATTGAACTATGACAATGAGAGAAGTGGGTTTCAAAACAGAATCAGAAGCAGTGTTTGACATTTGCTTGTGTTATATATGGTGAACATAAATGAGGTCAATGAAGTGAAGTACTACTATTTATTTACTACATCAAGAAAATATATTAGGAGTACACCTTTTTTAATAACTTCACTGAGGTATAGTTGATGTGTAATAAATTGCACATATTTAAAGCATACAATTTAATAATTTTTTTCAGAGATATCTCTGAGTACTTGGAAACCTTTTTATTCAGGGTTGTAAATAAACCTACCATTGGGGCTGGAGAGATGGCTCAGAGGTTGAGAGAATTGACTGCTGTTCTGGAGGTCCTGAGTTCAATTCCCAGCAACCACATGATGGCTCACACCCATCTATAATGAGACCTGGTGCCCAGAACACTATATACATAATAAATAAATTTTAAAAAAATAAATAAACCTACCATCTCCAGAAATGTCTAGATGTAATCCTTCTGTCATGTTTCTTCATGTACCCATATCCCACCAACTCAGATCACTCACCTGCCTTTGGTCAGTAGGTGGTTTTGCATTTTCTCCAGTTTTATATGAATGTAATCAGTCAGATACCATGTAATTTGGAGAAGAGCGATCTGTCTCTTATTTTATTTGACATAATTACTTTTAAATTCTCTGTTGTCTGTCTCATTGATTTCTTCTGGTACTGATGTTTGTCTCACTGTGTTACATAGTCTGGCACTGACTAGCCCAGGTTGGACTCACAATCTCCTTATAGCAGCCCAAACTAGTATTATAGGGGTATATCTTATAGTTTCTTTTGCTGTCATGAAACACCAAAGCAACTTGGGGAGGAAATAGTTTATTTAATATTACAACTTGTAAGCCATTATGAAGGGACATCAGGGCAGGAACTCAGGCAGGATAGGAACTGATACAGAGACCACGGAGGGATGCTGATTACTGGCTTACTTAGCCTGCTTTTTTTATAACACCCAATACTATCAGCCTAGGAGTGGTATTGTCCACAGTCAGCTGGGCCTTCCCAATCCAGAAAATGAATGACAAGTTTCTCAAGAGGCAGTCTGGTAGAGGCATTTTCCCAATTGAGGTTCCCTCTTCTAAAATTATTCTGTCTTTTCTCAAATTGACATAAAACTAGTCAGCACAAGGTGCATCATTGTGTTTGTCAATTTATTTTTAAATTGTTGAATAGTAAATTTTCATGATACATAAACACCAAAATGTTTAATCATTTATTTGCTGACTTGAGCGTTCTTTAAAATTTTACTTATAAATATAGCTATTATGAATACTAGTATAGCAATATAATATGGATAAAGTTTTCATTTTTTCTTAGATAAATACTTAGTACAAATGGCTGGAGTCCACAGTACATATGAATAAACAAAAAGAACCAATATAAAAATGGCAGAAACCATAAACATGCATGTCATGTTAAAAGAAATACAAATGATTTTAAATATAGGAAAAGTTTCCTAGAAAGCTAAGGCTTTTTAGGAAAGCATTCATTCTCTTTCTGTCTCTGTCTCTGTCTCTGTCTCTGTCTCTCTCTCTCTCTCTCTCTCTCTCTCTCTGTGTCTGTCTGTCTGTCTGTGTTGTTTGTGTATGTCTATGTACAGGTTAGAAAACAGCTTGTAGACATTGGCTACCTCTTCTTTATGGATTCTAGAGATTGAAATCAGGTCATTAGACTTAGTGGCAAGCACCTTTATGCACTGAGTCATCACACCAGCTGAAAGCTAAAAAGCCTTAAGATATTGTTTTTCACGTTTAGATGTCAAGATAAGAACGCTTGGGTTTGTACATTTTCTCACTTGAAGTGTAATCTTAAATATAAAATTTTTAAAACTACCTTGTGGTTTCATGAATAAAATTAAAACATATTAATTCTTCCTCAAAGGAATGTTATGAGAATTAGATGAATTATACAGGAAGCTCTCACAGCAATCCTTGACACACATAAGTGTTCTTTGAAAGAAATTATTCTGAACCAGGCAAGGTGGCACATGTCTATAATCCCAGCCCTCAGGCTGCTGAGAGAGGATTGCGATATGGAGGCTAGTTTTTGCTACAGAGTGAGGCCTGGTTGCAGAGAGCACAAACCAAACCAAGAAAACAAAACAGATAATTGCTGTTATCAAAGTACAGATTTAAACAAGGGCAGTTTTCACTTACCAGATTGACAAAGATTAAGCAGTATGACAAGGATGTGTAGAATTCTTCTGTACCATGGGCAGGAATGGAAGCATGCACAATTTCTTTGGAAGGTGAGTTGACTTACTAAAATGATAAATGTTCATGCTTTTTAATTTAGTCATTTTAAAGGATTTTCCTTTGTTCATTTTAGTATTAATTTTATTATCAAAAGCCATAAATGGCTCTTAATATGATCTAGTTTAGAAATAATGACACAGCTACACAATGAAGTGTCATATAGTCATAAAATGAAAAAAAAAGGAGTGTTAATGCCTGGGATTATCTTCAGACATCTTCCTTTTTTTTTTTTTGAGACAATATTTCCCTATGTATCTTTTTTTTTGTTTTTGTTTTTGTTTTTCGAGACAGGGTTTCTCTGTGGCTTTGGAGCCTGTCCTGGAACTAGCTCTATAGACCAGGCTGGTCTCGAACTCACAGAGATCCACCTGCCTCTGCCTCCCCAGTGCTGGGATTAAAGGCGTGCCACCGCTCGGCTTCCCTTTGTGTCCTAACTGGCGTGGAACTTGTTTAGATCAGGCTGACCTTGAACTCAAAGAGCTATGACTACCTTGACCTCCTGATGTACTATCATGCCTGGCTTTCCTCTTAAGACTGTGGGGGTGGGGAACTGCATGTTTATGGCATATCAGTATAAGAAAATTAATTGTATATGTGTGAGTGTACATCTGTATGCACACAGCGAAACATTTATTATTCACTGTGCATCTACTTAAAAATATGAATAAAAAGGAGTAATTGCTTCTATAGGGACTGAAGAAAAAGGACTTGAAAATTGAAAGTCTGAGATGCTACACTCGTTTGTGTCTCTATTCATACTGCTTCAGTGGCTATGTGTTTGTGTTTAAATGTTAAAACATTTATAGATCCTCAGGAAGTTGCAGCCTTGATACAGAGAAATCTCCTGGTAGTAGCATTATATATCATTCTAGTACAGTATGAAAACCAGGACACTGACATGATGTTGTCTGCATACTTTACCAGGATTACATCATTGTTTACATGTATTGTGTGTTTATGTATTATAAAGACCAAATTTTATCACATTAGTTTTGCAGTCATTACCATAGTCAACATATACAACTGTTCCCTCACCACACACACACACACATACACACACACACACGCGCACACACAAAAATCTCTGGGTCATCTTTCTATAGTCATATCCATCATCCTAACCTTAGGCTTTAAAAAGCATATACTTTTAAAAAATGTATTATTAGTAAGTGTGTAGGTATTTTGCCTGAAGGTATGTCTGCACTATGTGAATGCCTGGTGCCTAGGAGGCTGGAAAAGGGTATTGTATCATCTGAAACTAGAATAGTAGATGGTTGTGAGCTGCCATGTAGGTAGGTGCTGGCAATCAAACCCAGGTCCTCTGGAAAACCAATGAATATTCTGAACTCTAAGCCATCTCTCCCTAAAAGCACATAGTTTACAGAAAATATAATGGAGATGTATAAACAAGCCTGTACAAAGAATAACAGACAGTTTCTTGGTCCATTTCACATTGCTGTAACAGTGTCTGTGGCTGACTGATTCATATTTAAGAGTTCCAAGGGGCCAAGGATTAGAAAAGACTGATCAGTAGTTCTGATTCTGCATTAACTGCCATTCTTTTTTTTTTGTATTTTATGAGAAAAATATATTTTCAATTTAAACATTTTTTTGAAACTGGAAATTGTAAATTGTTATATACACACTGTTCTTTAATGCAAAACACCTGGGTAATTGCCCATATCTTAGTATGACACATGAATATTTATGTAATCATTTCAATATTAGCTGCATTTTGGAGCACTGAACCTTTATATCTTTTTTGTCTTGTTGTTTTTCCAAGATAGGTTTTCTTTCTTTTTTTATTTTTTTTATTTTTCCATTCCAAAATTGACACTTCCTCCCCTTCTCTCATTCCCCACCCGCTTCCCCACTAACCCTCCTCCCTCCCCCTCCATCCTTAAGAGAGGGCAGGGTACCCTGCCCTGTGGGAAGTCCAAGGCCCTCCCCCCTCCATCCCGGCCTAGGAAGGTGTGCATTCAAGTAAACTAGAGTCCCAAAAACCCAATACATGCAGAAGAGACAGGTCCCAGTGCCATTATCGATGGCTTCTCAATCCGTCCCCATTGGCAGCCACATTTAGAGAGTCCGGTTTGATCGCATGCTCATTCAGTCCCAGTCCAGCTGGATATGTTGAGCTCCCATTAGATCAGGCACACTGTCTCAGTGGGTAGACCAACCCCTCACGGTCCTGATTTCCTTGCTCATCTTCCCCCTCCTGCTCTTCACATGGACCTTGGGAGCTCAGTCCATTGCTCTGATGTGGATGTAGGTCTCTGTCTCTATCTCCATCCATCAGACGAAATTTCTATGGTGATAATCAAGATATTCATCAGTGTGACTATGGGACAAGGCCAGTTCAGGCACCCTCTCCTCTGCTGCCCAAGGACCTAGCAGGGGACATCCCCATGGACACCTGGTATCCCCTCTAGAGCCAAGTCTCTTGCCAACCCTAAAATGGCTCCCTTAGTGTAGATATCTTCTTCCCTGCTCTAGTATCTGCCCTTCCTCTATCTCCACCCTCCCACTCCTCCAAGCTCTCCCCAGTCCTTCCCTTCTCCCTTCTCCTTTCTCCTTCCCCCTCCCCCCTTGCCCCAGCCCCG
>PVIU01008508.1:0-82740 GCA_004026605.1 Ondatra zibethicus
GATTGGTTAGCAATGTTCCTTTTGTTATTTAATGTTTGGTATCTCAAATTAGCATTCTCAGTTTTGTAGAAACTGTTCTTCCCATACAGAATGCATGACTATCACAGAAAATGGCAAAAACAAATGAAATATGCACTATGCAATTCAAGGCAGGCCAATCAAATAATTTGTTTAATTAATTTTTAAAACACAAGAAACCTTCAGTTTGCAATCTATGACCCTTCCATTTTTCTATGTCATTTCCCCTTCCATATGGGAGCATTAACTAGGGAGAAAACAATATACCAGAAGGAGTGAGTGAGAGCAAAAGAGAGAGATAGGTGAAAAGAAAGGGAAGAGAGAGGAAGGAGGGGAAATATCCTCTAGAAGTCTGCAGACAATTGAGTAGCCAAGTTTGCTTGTTTTGTCAGCTAACGTGGTTTAGTCAGCAAGTAGACTCTTATTTTGTTAAAGGTTTATTGCTTGATCTGGGCTTCTGATTTTTGTGCTCTGCATTCAAAGTCTATAACTTACTCTGTAAAGTTAAATGTGCTTGCTTTTCACATAATTATTTAAGATAGTGACTCACAGACTTGCTAACAGTCAACAGAATGCTTTGACAACTCCAGAGTAAACTCTTACAGCCATCCAGATGTGGGCTTTTTTGTATCTCTTCAGAAATAATGTCTGGGCTGTGTCTGATATTTTCACAGACTATCCTCTGACCCCTAAATTAAGTTGAAAGCATTGTAGGAAGTAATGAAAGATTTGTTTGGGTTTCAAATCTCAAAACCTGACCCTCTACCTCTCCACCCCAAACTACACAGGAAATTTCTACAGTAAATCAAAGCTAAAAGTGTATTTAAGACAGAATCAGAGGGAAAAAAAAAGTAAAAACTGGAAATAGCCAGTAGGTTCATTTTTATTGTGATTTAAAGATAATCTGTCAACACAGAGCCAACTTGGGGAAGTCAAGTCATTGATTTCTTGAAGTAATGATATAATTTTTATACGGAAACTCAGCTATTCCATCTTTATCCTGAGTTACTTCAGCATATGCTCAGGTTCCCTGTTGCTAGAGCAAGGAATAAACAAACCTCATGTGTCACTTTCAGACCAGGGGATTAATGTCTCGGGGTCCAGAAACTGGTTCTATGTCTTCATTTCCCCTTTTCTTCCAGTTCCTACATTCAGGCCTTACCTTTACATAGTGAACTCTGAAATTTTCACTTTACAACCACCTTTGTCAAGACTAAGATGGTACATCAGCTGAACTTCTGCAGATGCATCCTCCTCTAGAGTGCTGCCAAAGATCTGAAGCCCCAGCCAAAATCCAAGCTCCAGTTGTGTTAGTCACCTGACTGGCTCCATTATCATCATGTCAAATTGTTTATGTCTTCCATTTGAGAGCTCCTTCCTTACGCACAGTTAACGGCCATGACTTCTATATCTTGGATCACATTTCTCATTCAATATAGTCCCCTACTACCTGTTCAAATAACCACATGTATAACTGCACTCAAACCACAACTTTGGTCATGGTATTCACCTCCTCAAGTACGTTCCATGTCTTCTTACCTCCTTCATCCAATCCTCAATACTAACCAAATGACTATAACCTTAATTGTCTACATATAGTCTAGGCACAGTTATATTGGTTGCTCACATGTTCTATGAAGTTGTACCATTCACATTCTTTCCTTAAGCTTTGTATTTCATAGATGCCAGTGAATACTTGTGAATTAATTCATGTGCCAATCTTGACCTTATATCCTTGAGTCTGTATGCACCAATTGGAACCCTGCTTTCATCGTATACCACTTCATCCAGCTTCCCCTGTTCTAAATTCCTGATACTTCATCCAAAATTTAATCTTAAATGTATCTTGCAATAGCCACATGAAAAGTAAATGTTACCACAAAGTAGTTTGAATGGTATATGCTTAACCTATGTTTAAAAAGCACTTAAAAGCATGGGCAAGGCCTTTTAAACACAGTTAAGTGTACTTTTTAAACAATTTTACCAACCTAATTCCAAATGCATCTCAAGTTTATTGAGATGTAAGCCTAGTTAAATCTTTATAATCAGACCAATCTCATTCCAGTAATTCCAGTATGGCTTGACTTCACATACTTATATATTCATCACTCAGCTCCTATATGTACTTTGACCTGCTCCCTCACAGAAACTTCTTGAGCCTATGTGACATCAAATTTCACTACCTTTTTGTACTTCATGTTCACAAAAACCTAAAACTGAAAGATGAAGATGCCTCCCTAGAGCTAACAGTAGCAGGACTCTGAACCTTAAAATTCTGTTGTAGCCTGTCTGTGCCTGGTAGCCCCTCATCTATGAAAGGAACAATGAAGATATCTTGCACTGAAGATCCAGTGTATCCATTGCCAAATCACCAAACTCAGAAGCATTGATCTGCTTCCAAGCTAAACAGACCAGTTAACAGCATCACATTCAGTAAATCTCTGCTCTCCTGCTTATGGCCAGTGGGTATACCTTAGGTGGTATCCACCTTGGATCAGGCTTCCTGCTTCTACCTCAGCCTACTGTCCACAATTCCCCAGTGACTGATGTGACACTTGTTTTCCTGATTGTCATCCATAATTGCCATTAGTCACTGTTGCCTGTGACTCAAGAGCAGAAGAGAAGAAGGCAGACATTGATGCTTGCAGACATCCTCAGACTTGTGAAACTGGTGTGGTTGGATGTGTGCCATGGGGCATTAATTAAAAATAACCTGCATTTCTTCAAATGTTGTCAGTGCTCACTCACCCTCCTTTATGGTCTCCAGGTAGTAACTCCACACGCACACACACAAAATATCTCTGTCCCTTTAATATCACACATATGACCATAGATTTGCCCCCAGTGTGTGTAAGTCCAAAGAAATGCTGCCTAATTAATCTCTGCAGGAGAGAGGAGACATTTTCCCATACAAGTTACCACCTGAGTGATGACCTAGTGTTGTAATGCCCCACTCAATTTGCCTTACTAGTCACACAACCAAGGAATTTGAGATGAGACCTTGAGAAACCCATAATCCCTTGGCAAACAGCTTACTATCAAGTTACTTTGGCCTAAAAGTTGCCCCTCAGGATATATTGTGTTAAGAAGGACTTTGGGAAGAAGGTGGTTAGGGACAAATCAGGACGTATTCATGCTTACTCATGTACTTTGGAAAGACTGGATGCATTAATTTCATTTTACAGATGTGTTTTCTAATCTGTTCAAGGGCATTAAACTACTTATACAAGGCTGCCATTGAATGAATGGCCATCCTTGGTAAATTGAAGCTCAGTGTATGAGCCAAAATGATGTTTTCTTTACACAGTGTGCATATCACTGCTCATATTACCCTCTGGTTCCCAGTCTCCATTTCTCTATTCTTCAGACATAAGCATACAACCTACAATGAGAGCTAGTTGATGCCACATTTGTGTCATATATAGGTGTGGTTGAGAATTTGTACATGTAAAATCAGCGATGTATGGAAGGAAAATCTCTGCATTCCCCTTCCTAATTTTGATGTGAATGAATAATTTTCATTCTATTTTAAAGTGTCCAAAAATTTATTGATAGTAATTAAAACAGATATGTCCATATTTTTACTCAGTGCCAGATATTACTCTAAGTCTTGTGCTTATGTTATTTTACTTTAATTCTTATGAATCTAATTGCTACTTTTATCTGCATCTGGCTGATGCAGAAGCTTAGACAAGAACTAATTTAGTTACTTGCACAAGGTCAATAACTGAACTGTGTCCATCTATCTTTCTGTGCTTATTTTCAAATATGTGGATGAGGCTAGCCTTGAGCTCCTCCTGCATCCAGCATAGAAGCACTAGAATCACAGGCTTGCCCCATTGTGCCTACTTCAATTTTATTTCTTAGTAGTTGTCTTGGTCTTTACTGTTGTTTCTGAGGCTTTGTGTTAAACCTTTGCATGAGAGAATAGTTATAATATTTAAAAAAGAGGAAAGTGCTTTAGAGTTTGTCTGTGGGAGAGCCTTGAAGCTGAGGAAAACTCAGTGTTTTTGTGGTGTAAGCTAAGCTCTGTTAGGGGACTCTGGTCCCTGCCTCCTTCCCAGAAGCACAAGAATCAAGTGGCAAAATCATCCTCTGTGGTATGGTCATAGCTGTGCTCCCCTAAATTACATTATAGATCTGTTAATGACTAAATAAGCCCAACTTTAGGTGCAAACTCCCATATTAAAGCATCCTGAAAGCATCTTTTTGGGTTTTTGTTGTCATTTTTGTTTTAGGCTACAACTCTGATAGGAACTGAGCATGCTCAGATATGTTCCTGGGTACCATCTTTAGGGCACAAACTGAGCCTGTCCAAGTGTTCCTGACCACCATTTAGTCTTGCAGAAATAAATGAGTACCATGACCTAGAGCTCAGCACTCCCCAACATGTGTCTCCCGTCCTTCCTTTTTGAACTTTAGGAATATGCAGTAACATACTCCTTACCTGAACATACTCAGGAATGTTTTCATCCCAAAGTTTTGGTCTATATGAATATTTATAGGAGTCCCTGATAAAATATACCTTCCTATGAGAAAGGTATTATTTTTAAATAATGCCCACCCTCCCCTTACCTGCTCCAAGAAATAAATCTTTCTCCACTCTTCCATTTCTTATCTGTGCTTATTTTGGCTTTTTGCTCTCCAATATGTGAACCAAACACATTCAACTATTGATCCAAAGACCTTCTAAAAAAAAAAACCTCATAAATATGTAGCACCTTAGAGGTTCTTTTTTTCCCTGTGGTTTCAGAAAATAATAATTCCAAAGCCAATCAATCCAGCTAAAATACTAATGAAATATGCTTGTGGCTTCCACCTTATTGCCTTCCTCTCCTACAGGTAAATACCTGTGACCTAAACAGAAGGCTGTGGCAGCCAACACTTGGCTCAACAGATGGTTTTGTTACTCGTAGGCTGGTATTTGGGAACAGCTCTTTTCAAGGTCCTTGGGATCTCCAATATACATATGTGTGGTCAAGACAAAAGGCTGGAAAAAATGGCTCACCTATGACTGAAGACTGGGTTCCCAAACATCTCAGTCAGTGGTTCTCAACTTTCCTAATGCTTTGACCCTTTAATACAGTTCCTCATGTTGTGGTGACCCCCAAACATTAAATTTTATTTCATTGTTACTTCTTAACTGTAGTTTTGCTACTGGTAGGAATTATAGTGTAAATACCTGTGTTTTCTGTTGGTCTTGGGTGACCCTGTGCAAGGGTCATTCAACCATTATAGGGGTCACAACCCACATGTTGAGAACCACTGATTTGAAGAATTCTTAAGCAACAAACTCGCTGCTTTATTCTCCAAGTTGCTTCTGCATGTTTTAGCCCAGTAAGACAAGGAGAGTAGAAGACAGGAGCAGAAAGGGCAAAACTTGAGTCATTTTTTGCTAGGTCTTCACAGCGGCAGCCACCTATACCACCTGGGAGGATTAAAAGCATCTGTACCAAGGAAAAGCAAATACACCTAACTGCCAAGTTAGTTGCAAAGGTCCAAGTTGTGGGGGAAAAAAAGTAATATTGGGCCAAATCTTAATTCTGCAAAATATAGATACCTCTCTGTAATTAGAATCACACTCAACAGTCATTTTCCTTCTGATCCCTTTTACTGCCACCATTGTCAAGGACCACTTGAACAGTGAGCCCTATTAGTCCTGTGTCATTCTGGGGGACGGGAACCATTCCTTGTGCCCTGACTCCACCTGTCCACACCAGATTCCTTCCCCATCCTAAGCCTGAAGTAAGGAGTTAGAACATATTCTTGCAGCATAGTATTAAATCTAGAGATGTGAACAGTCTCTGAGCCCTAGAAGCTAGCCAGATGCCTCTAAATGCTTTCTGACTCCCACGAATCCTTTTTCATGCCATTAAGTACATATACTTGTGGTTTACTGAGGTCTGGGTCTCGATCCAGTTACCTAATGTAGCCAGAATTCTTGAGCCATGTGGGCATAACATTGTCCAAAAATATATTGGTAGGATAAACAAATGAAGGAATAAACTATAACTATATCATGGGCTAGATGTGTCTGGAGAGTTAGCATCAGAACAAAACCCACATGTGTTCCTGGGGAGTACTGTTAAAGAAGAAGCACAAAGAAAGGGGGTTTTAAACAAATGACATGAAAAGAGAAAGTATGTATTATGTAAATATGCAAATGTGGAAATGTGAAGACTCTGGGGAAAGAATGTTTATGAATATATCTAAAGATAAGCACAAAGGTCAGGAGAAAAGGCAAGAGAGAGAAGAAAATCAATGATGAAGTGGAGAATTAAAAGGAAATATTTAGTGTTTGTAAACAAGCACATGTATGTCTGTGCGGAATTGGAGAAAGAGCAGAAGTCTTAAACAGAACAAACGAAATGTCTATTTACCTCTATTCCATTCATTTCTTCCGTCGACGTTCTAATCACTTCATTCTATTTAGCTCTATTCCATTCATTTCTTCCGTCGACGTTCTAATCACTCCCAACTTTCAGTCTTGCTGCTTATTGCTTCACCTGTGGAATGGAACACAATAATCTACTTATTGCTGATACAAAAATGACAGCACAGCAAAATGAGGGGAAAAATGATGATAGTAAAATATTTAAGAAACAGGCTGCATCAGGATTGCCCAAAGGCTCTGTAAACCAATTCCCAGACACTTCCGAGCATTGCTTTAAAAACTGAAACCACCCAGTATGGTTTAGTATCATGTTTAATTACTTATCAAAAAACTAAATCTATGGGACCAGAACAGAAAATGACAGCTAATGACTGTTGACAAAAGTGGAATTAGCCTCTCTCAGGCAAGAGCCCCTTTATTGAGTGTGTCTACTACACAGTGGTCAGCCCCAACACAATATATACCCACAAACAATAACAATGGACTCAAGAGATTGTATTTATAAATTTGTACATATACATGAATATATGGATATGTAAAGAAAAACCAAAGAAAGGTTACCAACTTGAAGCGGAACATGGGAGGGGCAGGAGGAAGGAAAGATGGGGGGAAGTGATGTAACTCTATTACAATTTAGAATATATTCAAAGTAAATGAATAATTTTTAAAAACTCTAAACACAACCAGGTGAGGAAATAAGATAAATATCTTTAAACATGTATGGGTACAAATGAGAATCAAGGCCAAGACTCCAAAGGAGATGCTTGCAGAGTAATGCTTAAGGCTGGATTCCCTAAAATATCAAGAGTTCCCAGCCAGTAGGCATTTACAGTCTTTAGGCTTTTCCATTATCATTCCAAGTCCAGCTGAGGACAGGTTCAAGTGAAATGGTTCACTCAGCTATGCCTGCATCACACGGCATCACATGAGCTGAACTAATATCAACAATTACATCAGGAAAAATGTATTTACCTTGGTTTCCTGCCACCAAAAATTGGTCCAAAATGATGTTAAACATACGCCTTTCATTCCTCCTTCTATTGAAGGACAAATAATTTAACAGGTGGGATTCAGAATTCCAAGGAGGGTTCTTTATTTTTATTTTATTTTTACAGTAGAGTATTCAACATTCCACTTTTGCTCAATGGAATCTGGAACTTTTCTTGACAACCCTCAATAAGCTCTATTTATTTTGCAAAAGCCCTCCTGAAGCTCACATTAGTGGTAAGTTGGAAAAGCCTGGTGAGCCAGACTGCTCTCTTATGTGTTATCACTACAATGTGTTGCTTCAACAGAGAGACCAAATTCTCTCACTCCTCCAAGAATTGATCCAGACAGCAAGGAGAGAGGAAATCCATTCTACTTTAGCATGGCAATTAGTTCAGACTTCATACAATATCATTTCAGTCTAGAATTTTCATCATCACTGCCAAAAACATCAATGGAAACATTGCATGACTTTCACTCAGTTTTCCTTCTCAGAAGAATAGCCATCTTGTTCCAGGCCAAGGCAGAAAGAAAGGAATTAAAGAGAAAGGCCATGTATGGCATTCTTGACTAATTCTCACTGTGTTATTTCTTTTTCTTTTCTTCAGGTACCATGTCACTTTCCATATTTTTAAAATTATAATTTGTGACTCTTAAATTTCTTTTGTTTTGACAATTTAGTATCTGTATACAATAAAATATGATCTTATCTACGTCCATCTCTCCCCTCCAATTTAAACCATGGCCTTCATGACTATACTCTGTTCCCAACTTCATTTCATTCTTTTAATAATTCACTAAGTAAGCACTAAGTGTATTTAGTGCTGCAAGTCTGTGCATGGGTACAGGGTACTGAAGTCTGGGAAACTACCAATGGCCACATCCTCGATAAATACTGGTTGTTTTCCATTGCTACAATAAGCACTGTGACCAAAACCAACTTAAGAAGGAAAAGGTTTGTTTGGCTTGTGGGTCCATCATCCAAGCAAGTCCATCATCCAAGAAAGCTAAGGCAAGAACCCTGGAATCAAAACTGATGTAGAAACTATGGACAAATGCTGCTTATTGACTTACTCCCTTTTTCTCATTGCCTGTCAACTTTTTATACAGCACAGGATCACCTGCCTATGCATGGTACTGCCTATATAGGCTGGGCCATCCCATGTTAAACATTAATCAAGAAAATGTTCCCACAGTCATGTCTGCAAACCAGTCTAGAGGCAGAAATCCCTCAGTTAAGGTTCCTTAACTGACATTAGTTTTTGGTTTTTTTTTTTTCAAGTTAATAGTTGTAAGCTAAGTAAGACACCCTAAGCTACTACCCACTACTGATAGTTCCTAAGGCCTAGAGATCATCTGCTATGTTTATGCTTGGATTTTGGCTGGCTTGATCTTGTGAATGTCTTACGCAGGCAATCATGGCTTCTGTGATTCATGAGCACAATGACCACCCCATGTCCAAAAGACACTATTATCCCAATAGTCTTCCCCAACCTTGGGATTTTATATTCTTTCTTCCTTCCCTTCCATGATGTTCTCTGAGTTTTAGCGGGGAAATGCTTAGCATAGCTGCCCTGTTTAGTGATGAGTACTCAGTGCCTTATTCTTAGCACTTTGACTGTCTAACACTGTATGCTTTCTAAGCTTAATGATAATTGTTAATGGAAAGACAGAAAAACCTTGAGATATTGCCATATGTTGAATACTGTTTCTCAAGCTAAGGCTCTCCAACCATGTTCCTATCGGGTATGGTTGTTACTCCTCTCTTTCTTCTACTTAACTGTCATATATAAACAAGAGATTAGTTGAGAACTGTGAAGTTTATGTTAGCTATTAGTTAATAAGTTGCCCAATGATCTACATGAGCTAGAAAGTGCTTTATGTTAAAGAAACTTTATTTAATTAGCAAGCCAAAAATACAATTTGCATGAATAATTTGTTCACCTAAATTCTAAAATAAGTGAGAGAGATTTACAAGCAAGCCTTCTACTTTGGATACAGAGAATCTTTCCACATGTTAAGTTCTCTTCTAGGGCCATGAGGCCCTCTTTATTTAACCAGTGCACAGAAATCCATAGGAAGACCAAAGTGGGCAAAAAAATACTTTAAGAACCCAAGTTTGGGAAAGATGCTGTGAAATAGCATCTTCTGGACATGACTGGGTTGCTGCATTTGTGAAATCACAGTATTAGTCACTGCCTATAGGATACCTTCACAAGATCAAACCAATTAAAATTCCAGCATAAATATGGGAGGAGCCTACAAGGACCCACTCCTAACTGAGGAGCTATTGGCAATGGCTGGCTGCTGGTGAAGGAAGAGCCCATTTATCTCAGGTATGTGGTCCTGGGTATGTTGCCCATGCTGCAGAGAATGGTTCTATATGCCTAAGCATATGGACAGGCCTATATAGACTCAGTAGGTTATAAAAAAGCAAAGTAAGTTGGGAGAGAGACATGATGGGTCAAGACTTAGGAGGAACTGGAACAAGGAATAGAGAGTGGATATAATAAAAATATATCATATCCATGCAATGAAATTATCAAATAACAAATAAAGACATATTCTCAAAAAGTCAACACAAAATTGCACATGAGATTTCTAATCATGACTCATTGCTCAGAACTTAATTATCTGAATACAAAGAAGGCTGGGTAAATCAAAACAACTCTGAGATACCATCTTACACCTTTTAGGATGGATAAGATCAAAAGTACTAAAAAAAAAAAACTTATGTTGGAGAGGATGTAGAGTAAGATGAACATTTCTCCACTGCTTGTGGAAGTACAAACTTGTACAACCACTTTGGGAATCAGTACTGCAGTTTCTCACAAAATTGGGAATCAATCTACCTCAAGACCCAGCGTTACCACTCCTGGGCATATATCCAAAGGATAATCATACCACAAGGACACTTGCTCATAGCAACATTACTCATAATAGCTAGAACCTGGAAACAACCTAGATGCCCCTCACCTGAAGAATGAGTAAAGAAAATGTAGTAATTTACACAATGGAGTATTACTCAGCTGTAAAAATATCATCTTGAAAATTTCAGGCAAATGGAGAAAAACATCCTAAATGAGGTAACCCAGTATCAGAAAGGCAAAAACAGTATGTACTCACTTATAAGCAGATATTAGATGTAAAGTAAAGGATAACCAGACTACAATACACAGCTCCAGAGAAGCTAGGTAACAAGGAAGACCCTAAGAAGGACACATGGATCGCCCAGGGAAAGGGAATTAGATGAGAGCTCCTGGGTAAACTGGGGACAAGCATGGGGGAGCAGTAAGGGGAAGGGGATGGGAGATGAGAACATGAGGGAATGGGATGGTAGGGGGCTGGGGAGGTGGAGGAGAGAGGTGGAGGAGGGACAGAATAAGAGAGCAATGAAAGAGAGAGCCACTATGGAGTTATGGAGAAACTTGGTGCTAGGGAAATTCCCAAGAATCCACAAGGGTGATCCCAGCTAAGACTCCTAGCAATAGTGGAGAGGGAGCTCTGACTGGCCTTCCCCTGTAATCATATTGGTAGATACCCCAACTATCATCATAGAGCCTTCATCCAGCAACTGACAGAACCAGATGCAGAGATCCACAACTAAGCACCATGCTGAGTTCCGGAAATCCAATCAAAGAGAGGAAGGAGGGAATATATGAGCAATGGAGGTCAAGATCATGATGGGAAAATCTACAGACACAGCTGAACCAAGCTCATGGAAACTCAGGAACTCTAGACTGACAGCTGTGGAGCCTCCATGGAATCAAACTAGGCCTCCATATGTGAGAGACAGTGGTGAAGCTTGGACTATGTGTGAGGCACCTGGCAGTAGGACCAGGATCTATCCCTGGTGCATGAGCTAGCTTATTGGGGCCTGTTCCCTATGGTGGGATGCCATGCTCAGTCTGAATGCAAGGTGGAGGGGCTTGGTTCTGCCCCAACTTAATGTGCCAGGATTTGTTGACTTCCCATGGGAACCCTTATCTATTGGGAGGAGTGGATGTGGGTGAGCGGGGGCGGGCGGAACGGGGATGGGTACAAAGTAGGCTAGAGAACTGTGGATGAAATGAAAAATGAAATTAAAAGAATAAATTAAAATTTAAAAAGAAGGGTAAGGAACATTGCCTGCCTACATGTAACAATATTTAGTTAACTATAAACAGCTATCTAGGACATTCCACATTCTAAGTTTTACCTATACTGCAATTACCACAAGTACTGAGTAATTATAGTTTGTCTTTGTATGTATATGGGTATGATGATGATGGGAACATGTACATACATTATCAAAATAACTGAACCACTATAGTCTAGCTTCAGAATCATTCAGTTTAACACATGTACATTCAGAATATCTAATGAAGACAATTTACAAAGTATTTCCTACTATTAATATCAAGTCTATGTAATTCATAAAGACCTATGGCAATCTCAGCTCTAAGTCAGGGGGTTTAGCAATTGAAAAATTAAGGAGTCTCACAGAAGCTCTCTAAGTACTCTGGCTTTATTTACATATCGGCAGTACTGAATGTCCATGTACTCAGTAGCTACTGTTCGGACTCCACATGGCTTTGCATGGGCAAGAGCAATAACCACTACTCTCAGTATTTTAGAATTCATAAAGTATATCAATAGCTCTCTTTTGCTCTCCAAAATCTCCATAACCAAAGTAGAGATGGCTGTCCCATTGTGTTCCTTTTTTGTCTCTATACAAGGAGTTGAAAATTGAACCCCTATGGGCTTAAAGCTAAATAGAAGTAGAATTTGAAGATAAAACTCAAAGGCCTTCTCTCTTCCCACCCCAGCAGCACGCTGTCAGTTCCTTAGAACTGCTAATTAATGCTCCAATCACTGGCAAAACTACAGTTGCTTCTCGTTTCCACACACATCATTGTCATTCGGACCTTCTTATCATCTTACTTAACAGAAGAAAAACATAGTGCACATTGCTCATGAGTGTGGTGGAATTCTGCCAGGTGAAACTCAGAAACTGAGACTCGTCACTCAAAGTACTGTCTATGGACCAGCAGCACTAGAAGACCCTGGAAGTTTCTTAGAAAACGCAGATCCTCGGTCCTATCCCCGACCCACTGCACCAGACTCCCCCATCCTAACTAAATCCCCTGGTGATGCCTATGAAGTACAATAGCCTATTCACTTGAACATCTCATGGGGGTAAATAATGACCTGCTATACAAGGAATTCCAAGGCTAGAGAGACAGCTCAGCAGCTAAGTGCATTGGCTGTCTGCCCTTTCCAGGGACCCAGGTTCAATTCCCAGCACCTACATGGGGGCTTATAATCATCTGTAACTCCAGATAATTCAATGACCTCTTCTGGCTTCTACAGGCACTGCACATGAGACCTGCAGAGACATATATGAAGCCAAAACATTCATACACTTAATAAAACTTTTATGTAAAAAATAATAAAACAACCAGTACCAGCAGATCCATCTGGAGGGGTAAGTGTGTCCCCGCCCAGACGCCCCGGGAAGGGAGTACAGGCCCCCTCCAATCCCCTAAACTTTCTGGCCATTCAGTGGAACTTCTCCCTGGCTACTGGCTTTCCTACTTATCCCACCCCAGCTTACCCCCAGTACCCCTTTCCATCTGCGGGGTCCTAGGATCTCCCAAGGCAGCCTGCTTCAGGGCTGAGACTCTGGGGACAAAGTGGTAAGTGCAAGGCTGCAGGGGTTTCTTTGTTCCATGAAGCCAGCAAATACCAAGCCCACCCATTTGTCTGTGAGGTCCTTGGGCAGCAAGTGGCCCTGATCCAGTACCAGCAGATCCATCCGGAGGGGTAAGTGTGTCCCCGCCCTGCTGCCCAGATGCCCCTGGAAGGTAGTACAGGCGCCCTCCAATCCCCTAAACTTTCTGGCCATTCAGTGGGACTTCTCCCTGGCTACTGGCTTTCCTACTTATCGTACCCCAGCTTACCCCCAAGCACCTCTTTCCATCTGTGGGGTCCTAGGATTTCCCAGTGCAGCCTGCCTCAGGGCTGAGGCTATGGGAACAAAGTGGTGAGTGCAAGGCTGCAGGGGTTTCTTTCTTCCATGGAGCCGACATATACCAAGCCGGCCCTTTTATCTATGAGGTCCTTGACCAGCAAGTAGCCCTGATCCAGTACCAGCAGATGCATCCGGAGGGGGTCCTTAGATCCACCACCACAGCCTACTTCAGGGAGGAGGGGATCTGAGAGCCAACTCCAGAGCTGAGGGGACCTAAGAGAGGGCAGAACAAGGAAAATCCCCAGTACACAGTTAGCCACAACATAAATTGGACCAAGCCACAGAGACTCCCATGACCGCATTCAAAGGAAGAGATGGGCAGGCACCAATGCATAAATTCCTCCAACAACCTGAAAGGCAACATGATAACACCAGGATCCAGCGAACATGCAACAGGAAGACTTGAACAACCAAATCCAGAAGAAGGAGAAGAAATCGACTTTAAACATAACATTATGAAAGTGATAGAGACCATTAAAGAGGATGTGAAAAACTCCTTTAAAGAAATGGATGAGAAGACTAATCAAAAGTTAGGAGAAATTAATAAATCCCTCAAAGATACCCTAGAAACCAAGAAAAAGCAATCAAACAGGTAATAGAAACAGTTCAAGACTTGAAAACTGAAATGGAGACAATGAAGGAAACAGAAACCGAGGGATGGCTGGATATGGAAAATCTGGCTAAACAGGAACTACAGAGACAAGTATAACCAAAAGAATACAAGAAATAGAAGAATCTCAGGTGCTCAAGATGCGATAGAAAGAATAAACTCATTGATCAAAGAAAACAACAAATCCAACAAATTCTTAACACAAAACATCCAGGAAATCTGGGACAACATGAAAAGACCAAACCTAAGAATAATAGGGGTAGAAGAAGGAAAAGAAGTACAGCTCAAAGACCCAGAAAATATATTCAATAAAATTATAGAAGAAAACTTTCCCAACCTAAAGAAGGATATTCCTATGAAGGTTCAAGAAGCATACAGAACACCAAATGGACTGGATCAAAAAAACATCCGCTCACCACATAATAATCAAAACACAAAAGATACAGAATAAAGGAAAGAATATTAAGAGCTAGAAAGGAAAAAGGCCAAGTAACATATAAAGGTAAACCTATCAGAATTATACCTGACTTCTCTATGGAAACCATGAAAGCCAGAAGCTCTTGGATAGATGTGCTGCAGAAACTAAGAGACCATGGATGCAAGCCCAGACTACTATAACCAGCAAAGCTTTCATTCACCATCGATGGAGAAAACAAGATATTCCAGGATAAAAACAAATTTAAGCAATACATAGCCAGAAACCCAGCCTTACAGAAAGTACTAGAAGGAAAACCACAACTAAAGGAAGCAAACAACACCCATAATAACACAGACATCTAACAACCCTCCACCAGCTCAACTCAAAGAAGGGAAACACACAAACTCTACCATGCAAAAATAAATAAATAAATAACCGGAGTTAACAACCACTAATCATTAATATCACTTAATATCAATGGACTCAATTCACCTATAAAAAGGCACAGGTTAAAAGAATGGAAATGAAAACAGGATCCAACATTCTGTTGTTTACAACAAACACACCTCAAACACAAAGACAGACATTATCTCAGAGTAAAGGGTTGGAAAAGGTTTTTCAATCAAACGGCCCTAAGAAGCAAGTGGGTGTGGCTATACTAATATCGAACAAAATCAACTTCAAACTAAAATCAATCAGAAGAGATGGAGATGGACACTTTATACTTTTAACAGGAATAATCCATCAGGATGAAGTCTGAATCCTGAATAAATATGCACCCACATATGTAAAAGAAACATTACTAGAACTCAAAGCACACATCAAACCCCACACACTATTAGTAGGAGATTTCAACACTCCTCTCTGGACAATGGACAGGTCAACCAGACACAAACTAAACAGAGAAATATGAGAACTAACAGATGTAATGAATCAAATGGACTTAATAGACATCTATAGAATATGGCACCCAAATAGGAAAGAATATACCTTTTTCTCAGCATCTCATGGAACCTTCTCGAAAATTGATCACATACTCAGTAACAAAGCAAACATCCACAGATACAAAAAATTGGAGTAACCACCTGAGTCTTATTGGATCACCATGGAGTTAAGTTAGAATTTAACAACAATCCCATCCCCAGAAAGCCTACAAACTCATGGAAACTGAACAGTCAACTACTGAACAACTCCTGGGTCAAGGAAGAAATAAAGAAAGAAATTAAAGTCTTCCTTGAATTCAACGAAAATAAAGACACAACATACCCCAACCTATAGGACACTATGAAAGCAGTGCTATGAGGAAAGTTCATAGCACTTAGTGCCCACATAAAGAAAACAGAGAAAGCACACATTAGTGACTTAACAGCATACCTGAAAGCTCTAGAAAAAAAAGAAGCAGATTCACCCAGGAGAAGTAGAAGACTGGAAATAATCAAACTGAGGGCTGAAATCAAGAAAATAGAGACACAGAAAACAATCCAAAGAATCAATGAAACAGAGCTGGTTCCTTGAGAAAATCAACAAGATGGACAAACCCCTGTCCAAACTAATCAAAAGGCAGAGAGAGAGAACACTCAAATTAACAAGCTCAGAAATGAAAAGGGGGACACAACAACAGACACTGAGGAAATTCAGAGAATCATTAGGTCTTACTACAAAATCCTGTATACCACAAAATTGGAAAATGTAAAAGAAATGGACAGTTTTTTAGATAAATACCATATACCAAAATTAAATCAAGACAAGTTGAAAATTTTAAATAGACCTTAAGTCACAAGGAAATAGAGGCTGTCATCAAAAACCTCCCAACCAAAAAAAAGCCCAGGACCAGATGGTTTTAATGCAGAATTCTACCAGAACTTCAAAGAAGAGGGAGGAGGGTTAGTGGGGGAGCGGATGGGGAATGGGAGAAGGGGAGGGAAGTGTTAATTTTTGAATGGAAAAATAAAAAAAATAATAAAACATTTTATTAAAAGGAGTTTCAATACACAAATAATATGCCAAAAAACAGGTTTAAAAAGGATAAATGGTATGTGGGAAAAGGCCATTCCCAGAGGAAACAGAAATGAGCAATAAAAATAATAAATACTCAACCATTCTAGCAGTTTGGGAAATATAAATTAAAGCAACTTAACAGTATCACTTTTAACCCATCAGATTGGCAAATAGTTTAAAATGTGATAATGTCAACTTTTTACATGGTGGAAATAGTGTGTGGCCTTTGAATCATAGGTCTTGCATTGTCATGAATTTTCCAGAAGACAATATTTAAGCCCCTATTACTTTTCATCTCATTGATTCTACTTCTAGGAATCCAGTCTAGAAAAATAGTAAGATGAAAATGTCTCCGGTGGACAATGGCCCTTCGCTGCTCCATCTTCACTGTGAAAGATGAAAGGAACCTCTGCATCCAGCTGCAGAGAAATAGTTCAATGGGGGGGGAGGGGTACCTGTAACAGGAAGCCATGCAATCAGTGAGAAAACCTAAGTGGTGTGGACAAAATGGCCATCACACATTACAGAATACCTGAAAAAAAATATAGATCAGTACAAATTGAATATCCCTCATCTGGAATGTTTGGGGTTTTGAATTCTTTCAAATTACAGACTATTTGGCTATCTACAAATTATCATAAGGGGGTCTCCACACAAAAATCATTTGAGCTCTTATATATCCTTTAAGTGTAGCCTAAATGCGTTATAGAATGTATTTAATAATTTTGTACATAAAAGATGACTGCATAGGAAGGAATTTTCTACTTGTAGCATTATGTTCTCACTCAGTAAGGTTTTTCTTTAGTTAATTTGAAGTACTTTTGAATTCCAAATTTTAATTAAGAAGGGGAGAGAGAGGGGAGAAGGGGAGGGTTGGGGAGAGCTTGGGGGAATGGGATGGTTGAGATGGAGGAAGAACGGATATGGGAGCAGGGAAGGAGATATCTTAATTGAGGGAGCCATTTTGGGGCTGGCAAGAGGCTGAGCTCTGGTGGGGTTCCCAGGAGTCCACGGGGATGACCCCACCTAGGACGCTGGGCAGTGGAAGAGAGGGTGCCTGAACTGGCCTTGTCCCATAGTCAGACTGATGACTACCTTGAATATCGCCATAGAACCTTTGTCTGGTGACAGATGGAGATAGAGACAGAGACCCACATCGGAGCACTGGTCTGAGCATCCAAGGTCCAGTTGAAGAGCAGAAGGAGGGAGAATATGAGCAAGGAAGTCAGGACCACAAGGGGTTAGTCCACCCACTGAGACAGTGTGCCTGAGCTAATGGGAGCTCACCAAATCCAGCTGGACTGGGTCTGAAGGAGCACAGGATCAAACTGGACCCTCTGAATTTGGCTGACAATTGAGGCAGACTTAGAAGCCAATGATAATGGCACTGGGATTTGTCTCTACTTCGTGTACTGGCTTTTTGGGATCCTAGTCTATTTGGATGCACACCTTCCTAAGCCTGGATGTAGGGGGGAGGGCCTTGAACTTCCCACAGGGCAGGGTACTTTGCCCTCTCTCAGGACTGGAGGGGGAGGGGAGGGTGTGGGGGAAGCAGGAGGGAAGTGGGAAGAGGGGAGGAAGTGGAAATTTTGATTGGTATTATTTATAAAGTAATAAAAAAGATAATATTATGTGAAAGTAAAATAAAAAAATTGAGCCTGATTTTCTGAAAAATCACCATACTGATATCCAAAGGGGCTGTACCAGCTTGCACTCCCATCAGCAATGCAGAAGTGTTCCCTTTACCCCACAACCTCTCCAGCATAAATTCTTATCAGTGTTTTTGATCTTGGCAATTCTTACAGATGTAAGATGGAATCTCAGAGTTGTTTTGATTTGCATTTCTTTGATGACTAATTCTGTTGAGCATTTCCTTAAGTGTCTTTCAGCCATTTTAGATTCCTCTATTGAGAGTTCTCTGTTTAGGTCTGTACTCCATTTTTTTTATTGGATTATTTGTTCTTTTGATGATCAATTTCTTGATTTCTTTGTTTATTTTGGAGATCAGACCTCTGTCTGATATGGGGTTAGTGAAGATCTTTTCCCATTCTGTAGGCTTTCATTTTGTCTTGTTGACCATGTCCTTTGCTTTACAGAAGCTTTTCAGTTTCAGGAGGTCGTATTTATTAATTGTTTCTCTTAGTGTCTGTGCTGCTGGGGTTCTATTTAGGAAGTGGTCTCCTGTGCCAATGGCATTCAAGTGTACTTCCCACTTTCTCTTCATTGAGGTTCAGTGTGCCTGGCTTTATGTTTAGGTCTTTGTTCTATTTGGACTTGAGTTTTGTGCATGGTGATAGATATGGATCTATTTTCATTCTTCAACTATCCAGTTATCCCGGCATCATGTTAAATATGCTTTCTTTTTTCCATTTGATATTTTTGCTTCTTTGTCAAAAAATCAGGTATTTGAAGGTGTGTGGATTAATAATTAGCATGATTCCTCTCTTATCATTCTATATTATTCTAAAATGATATAGAATTAAATGTTTTAAAATCTCAAGCACTAAAATGAAATAATGTATTTCATAAAATACATTTTATTTTATGAAAATTATAGCAAAACACAATTTATTAAGGCTACTATATAGGTTATTGCTAATTCATTTGTTATGTATATTATGACATTTTTGTGAAGTATGCAGTTTTGTGTGTGATTTGTGTGTGTATGTATGTTTATGTTTGCACATACATACATATTCAAGTCTGCATTCTCAATAATGGATGATATACATATGTGTATGTGTGTGTGTGTTTGCACATGCATACATACTCAAGTCTGCATTCTCAATAATGGATGATATACATATGTGTGCATTTGCACATGCATACATGCTCAAGTCTGCATTCTCAATAACGGATGATATACATATATGTATGTGTATGTGTGTATACACAAATATATATATATATATATAAACTTTGCAAGTATCAGGACCAAGAAAAGGAATAAATTATATATTTTTCTATAGGCATGTATTCATTTTATATTTCCAAAAGCACAAGGTGAAACTATCAATGAAAGGGGGTAACTATTTCCAATTATCCTAAATCAATGTGGATACCCAAATCTAAACAGAAACCCAGCCTGCCCACATTTGCCTCATTAATTGCACAGCATTCTTTGTTTCCATTGACCAAGGGTAGTTATTTAGAATCTGGTGTGAGCATCTCCATTCATTTAGCTGTCAACATTACACACACTATGTCCAGAGTAGTCCTCCATAAACATCTATCCATTATTTCATATATCATCACTGAGTATCCAGAAACATCAGCTCTGTGCCAACAATTCCATGGGAATTTGATAATGAAGAAATGTTAACAGTTCTAGCTCCCAGTCTTATCAGCCTCCTACTGAAAACACTTAAACCGTTCTGTACTAAGTAGCAAAATAAGTAAGTTTGTTAGTTGGTTTTAAATAGCTTTTTTCTTTCAGTTCTTGTCCAGTCTGGCCATAGTAGCCTTTATGCTGCCTTATATAAATCGCACATCTTCCTTCTATTAAGTTCACACACCTAAAATTCTACTAATTACAGCTTGCTCTCCTCCACCCAATGCATGCCATCGTCATCAGTGCAATGAAGCTTTTGCCAAGCCCAGAAACCTCCAGCCAACTTTTTTTTTCTTTTTCTTTAAATTGTTTTTGTTTTCATTTTACATATCAACCCCAGTTCCCCCTCCCTCCCCTTCTCTGGGCCTCCCACATCCCACCATGCCAACCCCCATCCATTCCTCAGATGGTGTAAAGCCTCCTTTAGAGGGTCAACTAAGTCTGGCATATCAAGTTAAGGCAGGACCAAGGCCCTGTATCAAGGCTGAGCAAGGTGTCCCACCATAGGGAATGGTCTCCAAAGTCCCATTCATGTACCCAGGATAAGTCCTGGTCCTGTTGCCAGCACCTTCCCCCAACAGATCAAGACACATAACTGCCACCCATATTCAAAGGGCCTAGTTTGGTCGATGCAGGTTCTCCGAATGTCAGTCCGGAGTCCATGAACTCCCACTAACTCGGGTCAGCTGATCCTGTGATTTTCCCCATCATGATCTTGACTCTCCTTGCTCATATGATCCTCCTCCCTCTCTTTAGCTGAACTCCAGGAGCTCAGTCCAGTACTTGTCCAGCCAACTTCTATACCTTTATTTCACCTCATTGTCAGTCTGTCTTGCTTTGGCAAGGAGAGAGGGAACCATGCTTCTGCTTACTCTCCCACTGCCATGTGCCATACCAAGGCCTTACAAATGATTAGCTGACACTTGGCAATAATTAATCACAGTATAATTCATCATATTTTATTTTAAAAAAGCAAACAAATGAACAAACAGGTTCTCACTATGAAGCCTTAAAGGGGCCTGGAGCTCAGTGTCCAAACCAGGATGGTCTTGAATGCAGAGATTTCTGCCTGCCGCGGTCTTCTTGGTGATGAGCTCAATGTCATGTGCCACCATGCAAAGATTACTTTTTAATTTTTTACATATTGAAAACAGTACAGAAAATTGGGGTTTTCCCCTATGAGGAGGTAGTTACTTGCCCTAGTTTGCAGACAGAACAGCAGAGACTGGTGAACTTAAACGATTCTGTCAAGCTTACAAGGCTCATAAGAAGTAGTACTAGGCTTCAAACATATTTATGAATGCCTCCAAAGCCCGTGCCCTTACTCTGTACCATACTCCCTTCTAACTTGTCACATCCATGACCTCATTTAATTCTCAAGTTGCTGTCCTGAGAAATATTTGTTGATTGATTGATGACATTTTCAGTAGCAATGTGGTCCAGGGAAAGGGTTCCCACAGCTAAATTTGATGAAAGGTCCCTGCTGTGCTCAAAAGAGCTAAAGCTGCTTCAAAATCTCATTTCCTCAGAAAAAAATCATCTGTCTGAGTCCCAGGACTTGCATGATACATAATGGGAAGGTTTGCCTAGCTGTAAAGCCTGAATGAAGTAGACTCTCCACAGAGTACTGTGGTCAAGATATCGAAGATGGAAAACAAACAATATCAAATCTGTAAAGGAAAATGGCCAGTTCATCTACAAAGACAAATAGGTGAGAATAGATAGCATCATATCTCTCATCAGAAACACAGAAGGCCTGGAAGGATGGAATTCATCCCATGGAAACAACCAGCTACAACTATGATGACTAAATCCAGTAAAGCTATCTTCTAAAATTGATGGGGAAATGCAACATACAAGCTAAGGAATGGAATAACCAAGCCAGGACTTCAGAAAACACTTAAAGTAATAGCATACATGGAGTCTCCACTGGAAGAGCACGGAAAGTAATACATTTTATTAGAAAAAAAATGATGAACAAGAAAGAACCACAGGAGAATTCATCATATCTGTCTTAGAGTTATCATTGCTGTGATGAAACACATGACCAAAACCAACTTGGGAAGGAAAAGATGTATGTCACTCACTTTTCCATGTATTCATTCACCATCAAAAGCAGTGAGGGAAGGACCTCAAGAAAAGCAGGAGCCTGGAGGCAGGAGCTGATGCAGACGCCATAGAGGGAGTAAGCTGCTTACTGGCTTGCTCAGCCTGCTTTCTTACAGAAACTAGAACCACAATGGACTGGGTCTTCCCACATCAATCACTAATCAAGAAAATGCTTGCTTGTGGCTAGGTTTTAGGGAGGCATTTTCATCAGTTCAGGCTCTCTTCTCTCTAATGACTCTAGCTTGTGTCAAATTGACATAAAACTAGGGCATTGTCTGAAACAGTAAACCAGCAACCCCTCTAATAATTGTGGGGGCATAGGAGAATATAGAATAATAATAATTCTACAAGTCAAGTAATATAATACACAAAAGAACAGAATTCAAGCTATCAAGAAAACTGGGCATGAAGACAACCTGTTATAGCTACTATAACTATATGGTAGGCGTCATACCACAGTAAGCCAAAGAGATAAATGAGACTACTACAAACTAATAAGCAAAAAATCATCAGGAATATATATTAATTTTAAATATATAGCCACAAAATTTTAGGGTGTTCACTTTCATAATTTTCTATCCAAATCACCAGTGGATACAAAAGTCATACAATCCCTGATAATTATAGTTTATCAACACCTCATTTTTATCTTGAGATAGTTCATTCAACTAAAATCAACAAGTAAACTTCAGATTCTAAGAACATCATTAGTAAGCCAGACTTCAGAAATAACTACAGAATATTACATTCAACAGATATGAATATGCATTATTCTTAGCAGCCTGTAATATCTTCTCCAAAACAAATTGGGGTAGGGAGGAACAAGACCAGCAGGTAGGGGGGGACAGTGGAAGGCAGTGAGGAAAAGAATGAATGAAAACAAGGTATAATGACGTATATGTATGAGTATGTCATAATGAAACCCATTGTCTTATACGGTAACCTTAAAAATTAATCCCAAAAAGGAGGAGTGCTTTATGATGACCCAGGACATGTAAGACTTTGCCTCAAACCTACCAACCTGAATTGTTCCAAAAGTTGTTCTCTGACCCCCATGCACACCTGACCACACCTATACACACACATCACACATGCACAAATATCACACACAAAAAACATGCATAATGATAATTTTTAATTAACAAAAAATATCTGAGACTGAGATACTGAGAGTCCATCCTCAAGCCCACAGCAAGGATAATGCACTGGCACCCTCAGGTACTCTGCTCTCAGAACTTCCATCAGTTAGTCACTGTGACACATGTGCGATGCGCTTTCTGGAACATTCTACATTGACTTCATCTCCTGAAAAACATGAACCACCAGGATATCAGAATAAACCACTGGGTTTCCTCAGAGCCCTGAGCACCAGGATGTTACTAGGCAAACACTAGTTACCAGGTGTTGCCAAACTGAGATCCAGATTACAATGGCTTAGATCTGAAACATTCTCCAAAAGCTTGTGTGCTGAAGATTCGCCCCTTCCCCCCCCGCCCCGACCCATGCAGCAGTATTCAGGAGCAGAGCCTCTGGAAGGTGACTGGATCATAAGCAATGGTTTCAGCCTTTCATGGAATCAACCGCTGAGAGGTGGTGGAAACAAATACAGGGGACTCACTGAGAGGTTTAGGTCTTCAGGGTCATTCACGCTGATGTTATATTCCCTCTCTTTCTCCCTCTCCTCCCTCCTTCCCTGCCCCAATCAATCCTCTCCCCTTTCTTCCTTCTTCCTCCACCTTTTCCCTCTCTTCCTCTCTCTGTTCCTCCCTTCCTCTCTCTTTTTCTCTCTATCTCTCCCTTCCTCCCTCTCTCTTTTCCTCCTGCCCTCACTTTCTCTCCCCCTCCCTTCCTCTCCTTCTTCCTCCCTCCATCTTTCTCTTCCTCCTTCTCTCCATTTCTTACTCTTTCTCTTCCTCCCTCCTTCTTTCTTCCTCCCTCCCTTTCTCTTCCTCTCTCTCTCTTCCCCCCTCTACCTCCCTCTCTCTCTTCCTCTCTCTCTTTCTCTCACTCTTCCCCCTCTCTTTCTTCCTCCCTCCCTCTCTCTCTTCCTCTCCCTCCCTCCTCTTTTCCTCTCACCCTCTCTATCTGCCCCCACCAAGGTTGCCATCCAGTAAGAGTAAGAATCTTTTTTTCTACCACAGCTTTCTGCACTAATGTCCAGCCTCGCCACAGGACCATAAACAACAGACCCAGGGGCTGCAAACTCTGATACCAAGGACCAGACTCCATCTTTCCTTCCTCCACTGATTCCTTGGGTGTTTTGTCAAAGTTCCAGAAAGCTGAGGAAAGCACCAGTACAGCTCTCCCCTAGCTAGCGTTGCTCTTGGGCAAAACATTTCCTGCCTTGTTTACTATTACTGTGCCAACAGTTCTACCATTCCTACTTCCCTACAGGGACAAAGGCAGCCAAAAGAGTTGTGCTTATAAAGAGAAGTTTATACTACAGACTCCTGTCTGTATGGTAGGGTGAAGGGTCACTGCCATTGGCAGAAGTGGAATGATGCATGGACAATGTACTAAATTGAACGTCAGGAGTCCTGGCTGATAGGCTCCATCTCATCCTGTCTTAGCAGCCCAGATGCTCAGAATTCACCAGGCTCATGAGTCACTGAAGTATCTCCAGGTAGGCTTCATTTGGAAATAGCATGTTCTTACTAGTGCTCTAAAGGTAAATGTTAAAATGCTGAGACACATAGTCCATGGAATCTCAGATGGATATTAGCTGCACCATGGGGGATAGAAGGATTATAAACACAGTACTTATCATTAATGACTGCTCAGTCTTGGTACCCAGGGCATCTTTCCTGCTATTTGTTATTTTTAATTCTATTCTTATCTTAATTTCCTGATTTAAATCTGTCTTAGAACTTCCATCTACCAAACACCTTAACTAGAGCCAATTTGTTTTCATCCCAATAAGTTATAGAATCTTAAAGCTGATAAAGAACTCAGGAATCCAAGTCAGTCTACAAGCTTCAGATGGGGGCGGGGGCAGTACCAAGGCCATACAGGTAAAACAGAGCCAAGCTTACAAACTCAGAGCTCCTGGCTTTTCAGTTGATGCAGCCCATTGCTAAATTTCTGTTTCTCAGCTAAGATAGATGAGAAAGTACTGTGTTTTTCTGTCGGTGCCATGTGAGGACAAAAAAAAAAAAACGTTTTGCTATAGATATTGTGCTTTCTCACATTTTAACAATAGCTAAATGATGGTCTTCCTGGAAAATCTTGGCTAGGTTCTACCACGCCTCAGAACATGGTGTAATGTTTTCTGGTCCAACTGAATTAGTACACTTTGAACTGTGAGGTTCAAGGTTGCAATTTGTTCTCTGCATTAAGCTGTCCAGTTGGGGCTGGTGAAAGCCTATTCATCTGTCAAGTCTGAGGCCACAATTAGAGGCTGAAGATGACACAGCATAGAGAATAATCGGTCATTTAATGCCAAGACTAATCCATATTTTGTGAAATAAATAGGAGTTAATTAGAGCTAAGTATTAAAGGAGACCCAGAAGAGAAAAATAGTCTTTATTGATATGGTAATATGACAAAAGGCTGAGTGAACACTGTAAAAAGAGGCACCCAGGGCTCCATGGTCAAGAAAGAGGGCTGAGCAGTAAAATACTGAAATTGAAATTTCAGCATATCTAATTACTAACACGGTGAATTTGAGCAAGCCTTAGCTTAGGTTCCTCGTGAGGAAAAGCAGACATAATAAGAGTATCTATCTCATAGGGTGTGCCTGAGAACTCAATTAGTCAATGTAAATTGCTCAAAACAATGACTAGTTTGTGGTCAGTTCCCACAAAAAGCCAACTCCTTTTCCATTATTGCAAGGAGAGAGTGTTTGGCTTCATGGTGAAGTTGTGAGTATTGAAGAAGCCTGAGTCACTAAGCAAGAGCCGCAGAAGTTCGCCACCTGAACTCCATGAGACGAGAGAAATGTCCCATTCTTCTTGGAGCATCCAGAAAGTATGAGAGAGAGACTCAGGGACCCTTGGGAATAGCAGAATGACGTTTGGCAGTTTCTATTCAGAAAACATCCACCTGCCAGTGAAAGCATCCCAAGAGTAGTGTGGGTGCCCTGATGACCTCACTGAGCCATTTGGTAATGGCCAGCCAGCTTTGCAACCATTAACACATTCCTGCCTCTATCTTCACCATCACTATGGAGCACTGTGCAGTTGCTCAACCTGCAAAAGCAGAAAGTGGCTTAAATGACACTTTGCTATTTGCAACTTAGCTTTTCTTTGAAGTATTCTGTTTAATTATATTTCTAGAGAAACTGATTATGTGCCAGTTAAAAGATGTTAGGCAGGCAATGAAAGATACCTAAGAGTATTCGATTTCAATAAATGACAAATGCCCAGAGTGCCCACTCAGAAAGATTAAATTTCTTAGCTTTCTCAGCCAGGTCTGCCTAGACCACAAGTTAGGCATGGAAACAATGAAACTAGGCCTTTCTTTCCATATTATTTCCATATTTCTTTTCATATTTCCACTCCCCATATTAGCTTTCACTGGAGTTTATCACAGATACAATGGAAAAGAACTGAGGTTCTGTGTAGCATGAATAATAAAACCCTGAGACAAATATTGGGGTTCAAGCTAAAGATCAGAAAAGGAAAACAGTCAAGCCACTAGAGAAGTCTTACCTTTACCAAGGCTGGGCGACTGCATACTAAGCCTTGAGCCTCTGTCTTCTCCAGTCTTATATTCCCCTCTAGCTCTGGATTAAAGGGGTGTGACTCCTTAGGACTAGGATTAAAGGTATGAGCCACCATCTGGATTAGTTTCTGCATTGATATTGTGCAGCCCAAGGTGGCCTTGAACTCACAGAACTCCATCTGCCTCTGTCTCCCAAAACCTGGGGTTAAAGGTATATGACACCACTGCCTAGCCTCTAGTGCCTTAGTTTTACCCTCTGATCTTCAGGCAAACTTTATTTATTAAAACATAAAATAAAATGTCACGATATTTCCTCTTTTGTCTAAAATAAAAAAGAAAGCTATAACTAATGTAAGAAAAAAACTATATACAATAAGTACAATAAGTATATATAATATGTACAGGCAATAAATTCATCAACAATGTCTAGTCCATTTGCATTTGACAAATTCAGAGAAAATATTCCATGACTATCCTATCTTGTGAATCAAATTTTACCTAATTTACTTTCTGTCATAAATTGCTTTTCGTATCTGGTAAACAAGGAAAACTATAATTATAACTATCTAGTCTTCAATGCCCTCAGAGAGCCAAGAGTGAAATAATATTGAGTAAGCAGGAAGTGTAAGCAAACAACTTCTGAAAAATTGCAAGAAATGACAGAAACAGCTGGCTTCCTGGACAGTCACCCAAAGTTCCTCCACAATATTGGGGCATCCATCTTTGGTCTACAGACCTAGAATATCTGACAGACTTTTTATGAAGCAGGGCTTTTGAAGGACTGCTCCACCTTGTCTGGGCAAGACTTGGCAGTCACTCTCTTTTATGACCTCAACTAGGGGGCAGAAGACTCTTGACTCCTGGTTTTTGTCAGCTTATTTCTTTTCTTTCTTTTCTTTCTTCCTTTATTTTTGCAGGACTATGTTTATTTGGATGTCTGGTACTCTTTGCTCTACAAAAACACTGACTGCTGAATCCATTGATGTATTTTCCAGGTGTATTAATATATAATCATTGTGGTGATTATTCAGTTTCCCACAGCCCTTGTCATCTACCCAGCTCTCTGATCTGGCTGTAGGTCTATTTTATTATGGTCCATAGGAGGCACCAGATGAAAAGGAAAGGACAAAGAAAGAGAGGTTCGATTGTATATTGTGCCTCTGTTAGACTTGAATTCTCACACCTTCGTTCTTCTGGGTTTGTCTTTGCCACCTGAGTTCTAGTTCCTGTTCTGTCAATTAATTCCTACAATATGAGGTCTTACCCAGTTCCATAAGTCACAGTTCCCTTGTGTCACTCATAGACATTATGACTTTCTATGGTTCCCAAGTCCTGGATACATAACCCTTATTGGTTACTTTAAACTCCCCTCCTCTAATTTCTTTATTATTAAACTCTTCTCCTGTCAATCAGACCTAGATCCTTGGCCATGGAAAAGATTTCCAGAAGCTGTAGGCACTAGAAGTAACCCTGAAGAGACATCAAAGCTTAAAAAAAAAATGTGTCTCTAGCATCTGAATAAAAGCAAATAGGAAAATAAGATTCACCAAACAGTGTTTTTTACAAATATTTAATAAAGCCTGTTCCATGGAGTGGAACACACCCTGATGCTGTAACACAGTCAAAAGCCTGTGACTGCAATGAGGGGGATCACAGGCCCTAGAGCAGAATACACTGCTTATATTTTGATAAGTGAACATGTATCCAAATTGCCTCCTAGATATTTATCATTATGCCAATGGGCTGGTGCCACTCTCAGCCTTTGTCTGAGAAGCTTCATTGTGGCAGGGAAGAGTTAATGCAGAGACTCATAATGTGTCTAAGTGCTGAGAATAAACTATTACTGGGTTCTCAGTCAAAACTGAGATACCTATACTATTGTCTCCAAGGCTGGTAGAATTGTGTGGGAGAGGAAGTGGAGAGAATTTGAGAAAAAAAAAACAGAGAAGAATGCTATAAAATTGTATCTTCTAGATTTCATGGCCATTACAATCATGAACACACAGCAGCTGTGGCAACCTGCACAAAATAAGGCATGAAAGAGGAAGAGATTGGGGAGCAACAGGAGTAGGATGGGAAAAGACAAGGTATAGGGGACTGAATGTCACAGTACATTGTATATGTGGTAGTTTGTATGTAATTGGCCCCCTAAGTTCACTGGGAATGGCACTATTAGAAGGTGTGGCTTTTTCGGAGTACGTGTGGCCTTGCTGGAGGAAGTGCATCACTGTGGGGGCAGACTTTGAGGTCTCCTATGCTCAAGCTACACCCAGTGTCTCAGTTCACTTTCTGTTTCTTGAAGGTCAAAATGTAGGACTCTCAGCTCCTTCTCCAGCACCACGTCTGCCTGCACACCACCACAGCACACCATGATGATAATGGACTAAACCTCTAAAAATATAAGCCATTCAAGTTAAATGTATCCCTTATATAAGAGTTGTTGAGGTCATGGTGTCTCTTCACAGCAATAAAAACCCTAAGACAGTACACATGTATGAAATTGTTTAAAATTAAAATAAAGTAAGAAACATGGCTAGTATAGAAATCAGATATGGCTAGAATCTGACGGGGTTTCCACAAAATGTATGTATAGTGATCTTTGTGGTATTACAGATACCTAATATCTGTCCTTTCATCCCACTGCCATTTGGCAACCTAGAAGGACTCAAAGAACTATAAGATTTTTTGATCCATTGATTTGATCTTTACCATACCTCTCTCCTGGTCCTTGGTGGATGCACTGCCCTATGTACATGTCTAATTAATGGATCATTGTTAATGCAGCTTCACATTCCTCTCTCTGTGTCTGAAATACTCATTGGTTGTTCCTCTGTAAAAACTAAAGGTACTAAGACATGTCTTTCTGATTATTCTTGGGATAAAATGCAGCCAATAAAACTAAGTGTGAGACCTACAAACCCTTTTGGGTTCTAGATGACATTTCTTCTGACATCACAAAGAAGGGAGCAGGAATTTAGAGAAGTGAACTTACCTATGAAACTATCACACCATAAGGATGAGTTTGAAGCTAAATTTATTAATACAACTGGATTTACTGAAGCCAAATCTTACAGCAGAGGGTTAACATCAAGCTAATTAGTAGAAAGGGGGGATTTGGACTTGAAACCCCAAATCCCTGGCAGCCTCTGTCTGAGTGTCACTTTGAGCCTCTACAGATCTCTCTGTGCGCCCCTTCCCCGACAGCCAGAAAGCTAAGCTTATCTGTGGTATTTAAAGGTCCAAGAAACTGGGCAAAGTTTCATTGTAGAGATGGAGAAGGTTGTCTGCTTCTGTCAAATTTCAAAATCTTGCAGTAGTTGTCTTATTTTCTTAATATCTTACTTTTTAAAAATACAGTCTCTAACACCATTAAGAAATTCCCTCTTGTCTCCGAAATGGTCCAGGGAAAATCTAGAGAGGTCAAACATGGCTGCTGAAGATAACCAGAATAGACCCTGAACCATGGATTCTCTAAGCCTGCAGAAGCATATTATAACTAATAACTGGGGTCATAAGAGATATATAGAAGCCCTCTGTCTGCACCACAGGGAGGTAAACACTCATCTACAAATTCAAGGTGATGACCTTAGGTAAGAATCCCAGCCCCATGGTGCTGTCCTAGCTCCAGCTGCTTATGTAAGGAGGCAAGGTCCACTTTCTGCTGCATTTCTTCATCATCCCTACATTAACTCCTCTGAAGTCCTCTCTGACAACTGCTGCCTCCATTGACCCATCCCTCTACTGTCAGAAATGCAGGGGACTTCTCTATGGTGTTTTGTGTTTCCATATTCCAGATCAATCCCTTTGGAAGTGTGGCTCAGGACTACACAAGCCCCACAATGTTTCACTTGATGCTCTGTGCACAGGTGGTTAAAAGATGCTAATCAATGCACGGACATCTCAGGCTGACACACACAGAGGTACAAATGCTCCATACACAACACCTAACATCAACTGTCAAATTCAGAGCTTTTTACATTCTGATTGGAGTGCTTGTGATTCTGAAGTTCTGAGGGGGTGCAGCAGCTTCCTAAGCTTTCTGTCCATGTCAAAGGTGAGCTCCAAAGCATCCCCCAAGTATACATCATGTTACTCGTGTATCCAGATTTTGCTTCTGGGTGCCCTTTGGTCTCGGGCATCTGCTCTGGATTGGGTTTGGCCAATCTGTATCAGATCAGAATTGGGTCCTTTTCCTTTCACTACCCTTCTTCACACCCACAAGCACCTGAGAAGAAGAAAGAAAGGGGTGGTAGCTCTTCTAACTATAGCTTTGCTTAAGTTAGAAATGGGGTCTTTGGGAGTCACTTTCCTAAATCCTGTCGAATAGGCAGTGTCCTTTCAAAATAAAAAGAATAACTGAACAATGGCTTCAGTATTGCATTGAAAAAGAACACATCACCACAACTCCTTACCTGCCCCTCCGTCTTCCTACAGAGCCAGTAAGTACATGAATATTTTTGTAAATTTCCAATACTTGTTTATTATTCTCTTTGCTCACTTCAATTAAGTGCAGCCAATAAATTGCCAACACGTGTCCTACCATTCTAGAAAAATGAGCCCTTCCGTGAATACTTCACCAAAAGAAAAGCCACATATGGTTAATGTTTACACGGCAGTTCTATTAAGTATTTTATGGAAGATCTTGGCAAGAAGCTGGTTTGGTTGGAGTAATGTCATTTTAACCAAGAAGTTCACTGTGAAATTTCAAGATATTAAGGAAAACCATACGTAAGCGTGTCTTACAAGCTTGGGTCGCCTTTGGGAAAGTACACTCTAAAAGTCTGCTTTCTGAGAGCTTTGATTCAACCAGGATATCTAAGTCCAAACTGACAAATATCAACTAACAACATACCCTGATGGAGAGTCAGTCAGTGCTGGCAGTGGAAGGACTACGCCACCAGCAGCATCGTGGGAAGAATCAAGAGCTAGTACCCAGGTACTAGTCACAATAACTAAGTTACAGACTCAGCCTGGACATCCATCAACAGATGAATGTACAAAGAAAGGGGGGTATACATAGACAATGGAGATTTATTTAGTCATAATGAGTGAAATTGGGACATTTCATGGGGGAAGATTTAACTGGGAAATTACTTAACTGGGATGTTAAATTAAATAAGGCAAACTGAGAAAGACAAATACTTCATGCTTTCTCTCTCGTGCAAAAGGTATAGAGAAGGAGGAAGAGAAGGAAAAGGGGGAGGAAGAAATAGAGGAAGGACAACTAGGTGAAGAGGAGAAAATTAAATAATATGGAGTGTTTGAGGAGCTGTAGCATACAAACAGGAGGCGAGAGATGGAAGAATGTAATTAGGTAGTAACATGTTGAAATGTGGTAAATACATGTATGAAATATTACATTGAAACCCACAGTTTTGCACAATTAATATACACTAATAAACTCGAGAAAGAATTCAAGAGAATGGAAAGTACATCCTGCTGATAAAGACTATATAATAGAAACACTCATAGTACTGCTTACTGATGAATAACAAAGCCATAACTATGCCATGCTGGTTTAGCATATCTTATGTGAGACTGATTAAGAACTGACCTTCACCAGGCCATGCCATGGCCAATGCCCAGTGTGGGAGCTTTTCTGAAATAATTACTCTGAGTAATTTTTTAGTCAGTTTTGATCTTTCTGAAAGGACTATGTGAACACCCTACTGGACAGGGTCACAAGCTCACCTATAGGAAGACTGGGTCCACATCTCCATTCTGATGTCAAATTATTGTTGTTTTTCAGTTTATACAGTAAGCCTTTTGTCCAAAAATTCTCCTATACAAATGTATGCATATCATTTTAGCCTAACAAACCTCTACTGTACACAAGGGATCTGTAGAGAAGGATGGACCTAATCCCTGTCTCCAGAAAATGAAACTACATTAGGGGTGTGCCTTAGTCAGTTTGAACTGACATAACAGGCATGATTCATGCTATACAACAATGTCTTGGGCAATGCTAGAACACAGATGCGATGGCACCCTCCCGAGATTATAATGCAGCTAAAATATTCTGATTGCCAAGTGATGGCTTAGTTATTGTAAGATCATAATACAATGTATTACTCACATATTCATGGTGATACTTTTATTTTTTTTTAAAAAAGCCACATAAGCCTTCTGCTTATCACTCATGAGGCATGGCACAGAAAATTGTGTGCATACTGTGCTTGGTATTTGACAGTAATAAATGGTAATGTTACTAGCTTATATTCTAAAAACAGAGTTGTCCCTTGAGGCTAGACTTGGTCACCACCTCTGATGGGAGATGTCAGAAGACAAATATATAAAGATGAAAGTGGTTGATCAATTTCTTGGAGCAGGAAACATGAAGAGGAGAGATTCAAGGCAAGGAGACAAGCGGGAAGGTAGAGAAGAATGGGGTGGGGGCTAATCACTAATGGTTTTGAAGTTTCTTCTTGACTTGATTCAAAATATTCTAAGATAATTACAGTATGGATTATACAACCCTAAGAACATAGTAAGACTAACTGGATTTTAAACTTGAGTGGGTAGTGTATTATATGATCCATGTATTTCAGTAAAACTGCTCTACAAAGAAATAAGTTGCCAGTATGACCCCTGGGCATTATTAGAGCCTGAGAAATGAATGGTGACTTTATACAGATAAAGTCAGTGCACAAAGTACAACAAATCCCTACTTTGGAACGGCGATAGGACAAGCCAGAGCCTCATTGCTTCCCTCTCTTCCTTGTCTTCTGATGATTCTCTCCGTGAGCATTTTTGGCCCACAGTTGAAGCATCCACTAATGAAGATGAAACCCCACTGCCATCATGTGAGTGATTGAGATCTAATTAAGAATCAGAATTGCCACTAAAGACATGTTGGCCCTAGACGTTCATCAGCAGAGTTAATCTACCTCAGACCACAGACAATCTAACTGTAGAATGAAGTGGAAGGAACCACATTTTATTTTAACTTGCAAGAGAATGGTATGATAAACTCTGCTGCCAATGGCTCAATCCACGATATTATAATTAAATAAAAAAAAGAGTGCCTTTTGGTCCTAAACATAATCACAGAGCTTTTACGAATCCAAATGTTGAAACTTGTGATCATGAACATCTTGTTCATATTGATTCTGGCACCTTCTAGAGATGTTGTGTATATCTCTCTGCCACCCACTAAATCACCCAACCTTGCCACTTCATCAGTGACTCCAAACATATAAAGAAAATCTGCATAAAAAACCCTTTCCTGTAAAACTAAGACCTCCATGTGCAGGAATGTTATATAGGGAAAACACTTTCAGATGAAAGTTTTTTAAAAAAGCACTTAAACATGGATTATCTCATTGTTTGAGTATCAAATAAGAAATAATTTTATATAATAATGAATAATTTTAAAATGTTATGATCTGTATTCCAAATGGAAGAGATCCCAATATAAGCACCTGGAGGAACCAGGATTTAATTAACTGCATAGACTCAGAAACTAGTAGAATTCCTGGAAAATGGAAGACCATAAATATTTGTCCAAAGACCAAATGGAAGACAGGAACACACTAGGGGGCCCACACAATAGGTCCTCTGTGCCAACATTAAATAATAGTAACACCCACACCCCATTCCCTCTTGTTCCCTATGCATAAACACACATGCACACATGTGCATACATAGTCAACTTTTCCAGGATATTATATGCAAAAAAAGGGAAACACCAGATATGGTTTTGTGTCTGGAAATACAATCTAAAAAGGTTAAGGAAGGCTCAAACTTCTTACCTGTGCAGTCTTGTCCTAAGAGATGGTAGGTTTGAGAAAAGTAGAAGTAGCAATACTCAGTGCTATGAAATGGCTTTATGTCATAACTTGAAACTTCAAATGGACTTACAATGGACTGCTGAAGAGAAAGTTTGTAATTAAAAGTATTTGCTGCTCTTACAGAGGACCTGAGTTTGGTTCTCAGAATCTACATAGCACCTTAAAACCAACTATAACTTCAATCCTGGCACCCAATGCCCTCTCCCTCTTTAGGCCTATGAGTACACTAGGCACACACAAAGACATGTTCACATAGACTCGTAAAATAAAAATAAATAAGTCTCGTTTCCAAAAAGCATGGGAATTGGAATCATATATTCAACTCTCTGCCCTTTAAATATATTTTGTTGCTTACTTATTAGATGCCAAATTAAGATATAAAATGTAACTATTCATAATTCCATGTTTTTTTCTCTGTTCTAGCACAATCATGGAAAAGGACATAAGTACTTTGGGATGAATCCTACTACCAAACAGACACTAGATACTCTCAAACCAAAAATTCTAACTGCGTGTATGTACTTCCCAAGTATCTTTCATCAGACACTGGCTTGTGGAATACTGAAAGCAACCATCATTTTTATATATCACTGGTTTCATTAATTCTTGGTTCTCATAAAGGTCTTGAATTCCTTTGCAAGCAGAAAAAATAGATTTCCTCTTTGTGGGGTTCTAAAAGTTCATCCCAAAAGACAAAGTGAAATATTCCAGACCTGTGTCAGTGAGTAACTTGTCCTGAGTCACTAGAGGACACTGTTTTAGAAAACATGGAGACACTTGAGTATTAATAAAAGTAATTTTTTTGGTTAAATAAAAAGTCATGTGGTTTGACCCTTGATCTTGGAAGTCACTGCCGGCTAGAGAATTGTCTCAGTGACCAAAACATCAATCAATATCCACTTAAGATTCAACAAATTTATTTTAAAAGACAGAAATCCTTGTTTGTTTAATTAATTCAGATTTTCTGATTCACATTTTAAAGAACAGTATTAATGATAATATTTCTCTAGGGTATTAGTTTTCAACACTTTTTCTCCTCCCAGTTATCACTTTCATGATCCCCCTTATACTGATACTTCCAGATAGACAAGGAAGACTCCAACATTCTTACCTTCTCCTCATATGTAGAAGCAGCATGGATTAAAATGTGATTCTTCCCACTATTACATAAAAGAAAGTGTTAGCCCAAGCTGTACATGCAAAAGGAAGATTTTGAAAATCAAATTTGCCATCTATCACCTACTGAGAGCATGAAAATATCTGAGATTGCAAAGACTTAGAATAAAATAACATCTCAGACAATATGCTCAGCACCCCAGATTGGAGTCCTTATAGAAGCCAGCAAACTAGAAAGGTATAAATAGTAGGGAGGGATAACAAAGATCTTAATGGAGGAGGGATAGTGGGACATAGGTGGTCGGGAGAAGGAGAATACTAAAGAGGGAGGTTTAAGTGGGGTGGGGGGAAGGTATACAAAGGCATGGCAGTTGAGGGAGTGGGGCAAGATAACCACTAGTAAGAATTATTTTTAAAAGTCCTATGTAAATCTATTGCCTTGTAAACTTTCTAAACATATACATATAAAAGAGTTGGATTGGGCCTATTCTACGTGGAGGGCAATGCTTCTCCCAGAAGCCAGGGGTTGCCAAATAAAAGGCCCAATGCCAAGTCAGGAATATCTCCCTTTGAGTTCTTGGTCAGAGGGGTCCAGAGAAAATGAAGATAATACAGACTATTGCATTGCTCTTGGATGCCTAGCAGAATTTGAGGTTAAGACCATGTTGTTGAATATGCCACACACATTGGTCACAAGATGTGAAGAAATTAAGTTGATATTGACAAGGAAGCTTCCTGGCTAGTTTTCACATCAGAAAGTGCTACACAGGGTACTGGAGGAAAGTCATCAACAATGGTCTCACCCATCTACAAACACTATAAAACACAATAATAACTGATATGGCAAGATGCATCCATAGGTGCAAAGGTGGGGCAAATATTAAAGGGTAACTGGCTGCTTTCTAATTTGATTTAGGGTCCCCTCCACAGGAGGAAATGCATGTCTGATGCTAAAAATCTGACTAAGAACCCACAGGAGCTCATAGGCATTAGGATTGAACCTACTAGTATTACTTTTCAATGATATAGTCTCAAACTGCCCTCTAAATTCACATCTTAGACTTTATCAGATAAGTTACTCTGTACAGGAGACAGCAATTAAGACAAAAACTTATTAAAAAAAAAGAAAGTATAAAAAATAAGTGTCTTCAGCATGCTCAGCCACAAATGGAACATCTATAACACATCCCTTCCCCAAGGCTTGGGGACCATCATAGAAAAATGACGGGAAAAGAAAGATTATAAAGGGCCAGAGGGTGGAAAGGACAAGAAAAGAAGTGTTTTCTGTACATTATAGGACTATACTTATGATCTCATAGCAGTTGTAGCTGTCTGCATAAGACTTACAGACAATAATCAATATTGTAGCGTGGAAGGAGCAGGGCTCGTGGACTGCCCACCTACCCATGGCTGCAAAGTTATTGAGAGCTCATAGCTTCTTGGGGAGGTAAAGTCAGTTTTCTTTAAGTGCATGCCCTTGTTAGGTTGACCTCACACCTACTAGTATATGGACAACACAAGTCGGGCTCACTGAACTATTTTTTAAACTGACATGGAAGTTGGGTGGGTATTAGGTATATCTGGGAGGAGTTGGGAGACAATAGGAAGTAAATATGACCAAAATAATTCTCAAAGAATCAACATAGACATATTTATAAGACATAAATTGATCAGAATATTTTAAGTGAGAGAGACATAAAAACTTTTCCCAGAAATTATGATAAAGTTGCCACCAGGTAAACTTAAAGATACCATGGAGGGGAAGAGAATTATTTAGACTCATGCCACATGAATTTATAGTTTTTCAAGAGTTCAGACATGACACAGCATGCATCCAAACCCACATTATATAGTCAGAGTGCTCATATTTACAGCCAACTACAAACAGGCTGATGTCCAAATGACACATCACAACCCAAGTGAGGTGCCATATATTTTCTTTTCTTTTTTTTTTCTTTTGGTTTTTTGAGACAGGGTTTCTCTGTGGCTTTGGAGCCTGTCCTGGAACTAGCTCTGTAGACCAGGCTGGTCTTGAACTCACAGAGATCCACTGCCTCCCAAGTGCTGGGATTAAAGGCATGCACCACCACCACCCGGCCATATATTTTCTTTGCATGTAATAATTTAATCCTCAGAATTAACCTAGAGTCAAAAATAATTTTCTCTTGCCTTAGATGATGAGACTGACGTGAAGAAGGTCCCTTTTCTAAGGTAAGTCAACAAGAGCAGGTCCAGGATTAGAATCAGGGAGTCTGCACTTTCTATACGTTTGCATGCTGCCTGCCTCAGCAGTATAATTTAGTAACTAGATTACAAGCTCTGAGGCCAGATGCCTAGGACTAACTCCTAGTCTTATGGAACATACTTCCATATGTTCTGTATCCTTCTTTGAAAAAGACGAACTATAGGATCTACATCTACTACACATATAAATATTAAGTTAATCTGTCCCGTGAAAATCTTTTGAAAAATAAAGTTTATGTGAGTAAAAGCCAAGAGAAAGTAGAAAATAAAGGACAAATTAAGCACAAATCCTATGCAAGGATACATATTAAATGCAGACAAAAAATCAAATAGAATATAGATATTGAAATGTAGATCCTCTTCTCTACCAGTTGCTAACTGCCTGTTATGACACATGTACAACGCCTGGATCAGGATTCTCTATACCTACAAATCTGTGGGGACATGGTCCAAGAATGGAGTCGTGTGAGGGGAATTGTGAGTACTTGTGGAAAAACTCCAAGAAAAAAAGACAAGAGTCTTGTGACCTCAGTTTCTTCGAAACATAAAATTGTTTCCAGAACGTGTTTCATGCTCCTCTTGGGTGTAGCAGATAGGAGTGAGTTTACTTCAGATCACTCATTTTTGCTAGCTGTTGTTACTCAGTTGTCTCTATAGAAGAACATGTTTTTGTCATGTGCAGCTTACCCTTGTGATTGTATTCAGCTCAAACTCATGAGAACCTTACTCATGTGATTTCTCTTAACCCTCAGCGTATAAAATGTCTGATGCTCTGAATAAAGTTGACTCACATGAGACTTCATTTCGTCTCATTTATCAGCTATATTCTCCCAGGTACCTCCACCTCTAGCCAATAAACACCGTCCATTAAGGAAGACCAAACCTGGATCAAAAGGCAGGAAATTGCCCCAATTTGGCTCTCTGGAGCCCTTCCTGATGTAGAAAACAATATCCTCTGTCCATGATACTCTTCCAGCCTAGAACCTTTACCAATGGCTGGTCTTTCCTGAGGGACCAAAAAAGTTACAAGAACTTAAATTTCAAATAAGTCAGATAAAATAAATGCTCTAAGACCTGAACTCCAATCCTGGATCCTCCCCCAAACCATTAACGCTATCTTATTTTGGTCCTCCCCATCTCTCACAGACTCTATAGTCTCTCCTCTTCACTGCTTCACCTCCCCAGGCTATAGCCACATTGTCACATTTCCCTTTCCAAAACAGAGATGAGATCTGTCCATATAAACTACCTATTGAAAGCCCTGCGTCGTCTACAGTCGTCCAAACCTTGCAGCCACAAGTGAGTTCAGCAGATGGAGTGCATCCCCATAAGGATTGATAGCAAGGCCGGCAGGTTGGCCTGAAACCTGTATTCTCTAGGCATCCCTACCTGACCTTCAATGACCTATTGCCACTCCCCAAAGAGCCATTTCAAGAATTCCACTTTACTAATTATATGTCTTGGCCATCAAAGACAGTTGCACGAGAAGAAAAAAGAATAGCTATGGGAGCCAGCCCTCCATACCATGGTACTTTTAACCATGGCACTAACATGCCATGTAACTTTGTGGACAAGCTCCTTCCTTTCTGTCTTCCCTCAAGCCTCTTTTATATAAGGACAGGATGCATAAAGATACAACAACCAAGCCTATCATTGTTCTGCACCATGTATGGCATCGGGAGGGATTTAAATGTGACTAAATTGTGTAAAATTAAGACCTTGGCTTTGTAGCATTTTTCGATATTTGCAAAATTCTCTCACATGGTGTTAAGCTTGTTAGTTTGTTCTGTCTATGGTCTTAGGGCATTGGCATTACTCATCATAGTAGCATCATATTACTCATTCAATAAATAAGAGAACATACTAAGGGAAGCTAATGAATCAGATCCAGAAACATAAGTGTTAAAAGAGAGTTTGCATCAAGAACAAGGTATCTTGATTTTAAGCCTGGTCACCTTTCCTGTCCCCACAAGTTAGAGCTGGTATTTGCAGTCAAAATTGGCACAGGCCAGCTCCTAGGCTCCAAGTGAGGTCCTCTACCCATTAGGAGAGGTAATAATACTCCACTGCCTCTCCCCAGGTCCCAGTAGCTTGTTGGATTAAGTGGGCTTTTCCCACTGGGTCTAGTGAACCTCAAATAACCTTCATTCTGTCTAAGCTTCTCTCGGTAACTCCGATCATTTGGAGAGAAAACAAATCCACGCCCAGTGGAATTTAAGGTGTTGTTTTAACTTTGCTTACCATGCATAAAAAGTTAAGTGAACCTGAATTTTTAAATAAGTCAGACAAAAAAAAGTTATAGGCATATGTTCCCCAGGCAGATGCCCCAAGGCCTGAAGCTTAGCTCCAGGAGACCCTCCCTCCAACTTTCCATCCCTTCTTCCACAAACCCAAGGTTCTCTTCCTTTCAGCCTTTTATCTCTTCAGCCACTTGTGACTCCCAGAAGTTCTTTGGGCCATGTGATAGACTGCTTCCTCTGACTATAAGTCTTCTATAGTAAGGAGAAAATTATGTTCCATCTCTCGCTATCCTTGGTCATTTTGCTCAGTTGCATTAGTGTTTGTGGTACATCATGGTGGGAACATGGGGTACAGCAAAGGGGCTCATCTCTTTGGTGGGAAAAGAAAAGGGGCTAAAATACCACCCTCACTTCTGAGCTCTCAACACAATTGCATGCTGTCTTGCTACTATATCTACCCTGATCTTTTTTATTAATTTTTACTACTTCCCTATAATGTGCCATGCCAGGAACAAAGTCTTTACCATATTGCTCTTTGGAGCACACTTATGATCCAAAACATAATTACAATGTCTATCTCATTATAATCTTTATCTCTTCTGGTGGATGAAATGCCTACTTATACCTAGCATCCTTTTAGACTAACCTGCAAAACTGAGGCTTCACAAAATGTTTCTTGTGTCTTCTATATCATGTAGGACATGAAAACTAATTTCAGGGATGATCATGGTCCAGAAGCACAAAACTTTTAAGAAGAGCTGAACCCACAGTCTGTGGTTCTTCTGTTTTGTACAGCATCCCCCGTCAAGGGTAGTTCCAGTGACTCAAAAATTCTATTACTTGTTTAGTGACCTCAATTCATGACTTAAATCATAAAATAAAGGATCCGTTAGTTATAGACAATAGCAAAACCATCTTCCTAACCTCGATGAAAATACACTTAAAAGTGTGGCTTTCTTGCTACAATGTGTGTTGCCTTTTTGCTTTAGTGTGTATTCTGTGCATGTGTATGAACGGGGTATATAAACATTTCTGAGGGTGTGCACACACATGAGATGTCTACTGGAGAAAATCAGGTGTCATCTAGCATATTCCACTTTAACTTTTGAGTCCATGTCTCTCAAGGAACCTGAAACTCACAATTTGGGCTGTGCAGACTGGCCTGGGAGCTCCTGGGATCAGCTTGTCTTCACCACTTGCCTTTGGAATTACAGGCACAAATGGCCATGTCTGACTTCTTTTGGGGCACTGGGCATCCAAACTCTAGCACTCTTGGCTATACAGCAATTATTGTTCCCCCGTGAGCTATTTCTCCAGGCCCTGTATTGTCCCTGGTATATTGTCACAGTCATCATGTCTATTCTCATTATGCCACGGAGCAGCTGCATATGTCTTGCTTTCCAAAAAGAAGCAAAACGATGTTGCATAGGTTTCCATGCATAGGTTTAATAGCCATATGTCCATTGGTAGTTCATGGGCTTTTCCATATCTTATAAAACCCAACTATCAAGTTTGAGCAGGAATGTTATCCCTATCTGCTGATGAATATGTGTATATTCAAGTGTTTTAACAAAAATAAAACAGTCATAAAATGATAAAACAACATATCTATGAACTGGTTATCATATAGAACATATGAAGTATAATATATGCATATATACATATATTTCCATGACAGAAATCTTATTCCTTGACATTGTATATGCCCTTATAGTCTTTTTGTTTCATTCACAAAATCAAGTACAATTTTTGTTAAAATTTTGTATGGATACCTCAACTTACTGCATTTGATGTAAATACCTAAATACACAAGTAAGGGAAGAGTAATTCAGAAACATTCATAAAATTCTGTTTCTCCACAAGTTGTTCAGAAGAATTCACTTCTGATCTCCTAAAACATTAGAGTGCTATGGTCACACCCATTGTCTCTCTGTTCACAATTGAGCTCTGCATCACTCAACCCTGGAACCCTGGCTTCTAGAGGAAAAGGGTCAACAGACTACCTTCAAACAGTAATTGGTTTCCCATATGCCAGTCTCCCAGGAGCTCTGGTCACCACCGAAAGTAGCTCTCGGATGGCCTGGGAATGGTACTGATAAAGGTTGATGGTTCTGAGGCTAATCAGTTCCTTAAAACTGCCATGGCAGTGGCAGGGGATTGTTAGAAAGGCAGTAGTTTCCTGTGGGGCTGAGGGCAAGGCCTGCTCAAGGTCAGACTTTTTCAGCTGACTGGACAATCTGGCTTGGCAGCGGGATGCCGAGGGCAGAAACGCTTGGACACCAGAGCACTCCTGGTCCTGTTGGTAACTTCATTTCCCAAACGTTCATAATTAAACAGCTCTTATTGAAGTGATCAGCACGAGCTCCTTAGCTTTGTTTTTGCAACCGGTATCGTGTTTATGGAGCCAAATATTAGAGACTTTGATACTGAATACCTCCTCAGATGTGTTAACGTTGGCATGCTCTGGAGATTCTGAAGATGCAGGGCTGCCTGGGCAAAACCTCCCCTTCAACCTCCAGTCCATCAGCCCCCTACTTCCACGATTCCCCAAGTCACAGAACAGCTGCTCTCCTGGGAGACTCAGGAAAGTTCTCCCAGAAGTCCCAGGGAAGGGTGTGCAATAGAAACAGAGGGAAATGTGAGCTCAAAGTGTCTGTCGAACCAGAAGTTTTCTAAGAAAACATTTCTTAAATCTTGTGTCCATTGCTGTTTCAGCAGGCCGATTAGAGTGGATTGGACTTGGGAGGGGGCTGTCTCCAGTCACTGCAGCAGGAATAGCAAACAAGACTTAAAAGTAAATAAACCAGCCCAGAACTGGCATCCCAGAGGCCCCTAGCCAATGACCTCCTCCTTCATTCCCCGGAGCAGGATGGCCTGCCCACCCTCTGGGACCAAGGGCTAAATTACTGGTTAATCAGACAAGACATTAGTTAGCCTCTATTGCTAGAAAGTAATTAATCAGGGAAAGTCTCCAAACAGGAGGAGAACAAATAAACAAACAGGCATGGGTAGCCCCAATGTGGCTCTAGATAAGGTTGCCATCAAGGTGTCCTGCTGAGACAGATGCCATCTACCTTGCTCAGTTCCTCCTTGGCAAAAAGACTGACATTCCTCACGTTTGCCCAGAGAACACAAAGCCAAGCCAGCTCTTGAAGAAGGCGAGAAACTCTGGTCAAGTCAGCTGAAGGAAGTCTCCGTGGGGATTTTATGCCGAACCTTGCTCCAGCTTTTGCACTCATATTTATTGCCATCAAATTCTGTCTTTTTTCAACATGTCAGGAAGGTTCTACACAGATTTCCAACCTCCTACTCATTCATAAACAAAGCGGGGACTCTCGGGGTGTTTTTAGTGTCCAAGACATCCATTCATTTAGCCCCTTGAGACCCCATCCAGCCTGAAAGACTTGGGAAGAGCTATAAAGACTCCGGGTCTTCTGGAGTTACTGGCTGCTTCTTCAGTGTTAATTTGGGAGCAAGGGAGAGGAGAACGGATCGGAAACCACTACAGTTAAATCAAGTGGAAAGTATTTGCCATCAGACCATCTTGACCTGACCTATCACATCAAATAGAGTCATTTGTCTGAGTTGCATCTTTCTCTTTCTTGGAGGGATTTAAAAAAAAAAAAAGAGGAAGGAGGTCAGCAGTGCTGAGAGTGTGTGTAATATAAACATGGCTGTGTTAGCTCAGCGTCAGGGAAAGCACACCCAAATGTAAGTCAGCACAAACACCCTCTGCTCTGAGCACCAGCACAATGGTTTTAACCTAGTGACCTTCTCTTAAACAGCTCTACAGCAAATCATAATTAAATAAATACCACTTAATAGCGGAGATCTGTCCGAGTGCCAGATTATCCATCGAGAAACAGAAGGCTGAATGAATCATTTAATCGTAATTATAAAATTAAGGTAGCTTCCAAATACTGTAATAAATTCAACCTCAAGTTAAATTTACAAAGCGCCACAAAAAAAATGAATTAGAGGAATTCTGGGACAAATTGGAAAAGGCAGTGGATAAGACACATGGAAGGAAAGAAAACACCGAAAATTGAAGTTGCTTTGTTTTGTCATTATAAACTAGAGTCCAGTGGCTTCCTTTAGCCTAAGTGATTGAGAATGTCTTCCCAGGGCTGGCATATATGTCAGGAACCAATAGAAAGCAAGATCACATCTGTGAGGAGGGAAAACTATGGCCTGAGGAGCAAGAAGATTAGAGCCAATGTCTAGCTCTGCCACTCTCTGGAGCACCGGGAAGGAATTAGCTAGAGTGGAGTCAGGGCAAGCTGTTACAGTTTGTAGCTGATCCTGAGTCACCAGAAAAGCACGTCTAGGGCCCAGTGACCAGGTCAGCTTTCTCCTAGGAGGCAGAATTGGCACCTTCCTCCCTCCGAGCTTGTCTGCCTTCTCTCTGGAAAGTCTCACCCTCTGTTTTTTGTTTTGGTTTTTTTCTCTAGTGTTTAACTTTGAAATTTTTGATGAGTCTGATACTTTTATCAAATAAGTATCAGTGCTTATATTGTTTAGCAGACAATGGGTACACCTTTGTGATCTCCAACAGAGTCCAATCACTCATAAATCTCATGCCCATAAGACCTTCATCCCCTCAAGAACCTGATGTTCAAGTCTCTGGAGTTCAAATGAAGCTGGGTCTTGCAAAACCATTTCTTCTTGGGGTTTCCAATAGCTCCTATGGGTCTAGTCTTTGCCGAAAAAGCCGCAAGTTACCCTCCTCTGACTGTACAGCACTGCTGTGGTCTATGAAATATCCCACCCTGCTGGAAATATGTCCTTTCACTGGGACACAGGTAACAAACACTCTGGGGTGAGGAGCACCCCTGCTTCCAAAAAAAGGTAACTCTCAAACTTCACCCCTTATTGACTGAGTACATCTCTCAGCCTTTATAGAAGGGCAGGTTTTGAGCTCTCTCCATTTCGACTCCTAGGCACCAAGCACATCCAATAAACAGCACCACAGTACACATGCTTGTTATGTAGTCAGATGCTGGGCCAAGCACTCAACTATATCTGAAGATACAGTCATTCCTGTAAAGACATTCATCACAGGAGATGGATGAGCCTTTCATGTAATCCTGGTTGAATATAGCCAAGAGGTAGTTTCTTTTTCCCCCCAATCCATTCCAAAGATCTCCAGAAGAAAACATTCATCAAACCAAGATGTTAGCAATGACTCTTTCTCAGAGCTGAACCAATGGCCACTCAAACTCTCTACTGGAAGTCTCCGCCCTAAATCATTCCGATATGCTCAGACTGTGCGTGAGGGTTTTACAGCAGATGCCCTCAACAGATTAAAATGAAGCCAGCTGGTAGAAAGCTTTCCCTGTCTAAGGGGTTATAACTGAAAAAGATCCAAGCAAGTCCATCCGGGTGAAAACTGGAAGACCTCTAAGTGATCTGTGACCTCTAAGTGATATGTAAGTGGCTCAATGAGAACAGTATGATGTCCATGCAGGACAGTCCCTTATAATTGAAAGGTTGTGTTCTCTGGTAAAGAAATTCCCCAATTGCAGTGTACAATTTCACAAATCTCATTCAGTTACTCTGTGTTCATCTCACCCAAGAGCCACTGTGCACAGAACAGCAGTCCTTTGATGAATGCTTCATGGATTAAACCCACTGCCATCTTTAAACATAAAGAAAAGTCTCTGTGAAAAAGATGGGGGAAATGCTTGTTATTTGCTTGTGACCCAAGGTGACAAAACAAATGCCAGTGGATGCAAAAAATGGAAGTGGAAGATAAAACTTTCAACTTGTTATAAAGCTTTCTGTGAAGTATAAAAATCTGATGAGGAGAGATTTTCGAAGAGTCACTGTGAAATCTGACCTTCCAGCAGCGGAAAAATGAGTGCTTTTCAGAGCAATATGGGACTATTTCAATCTTAGAGGAGAAAGAAGAGTGTGAAGCACCCCCCCCATCTGTCTTCATCCTGATAAACAGCCAGCAGATAGAAGCTGGTACTGTTTGGCAGCTCCCAGCTTACACAGAGGTAGCTTTGAATGCAAGTGAGACCTGAAAAACTTTACTTATATTGAACTCCTTAGTTTTTTAGTTATTGCATGTTAAATAAAAAGGTTTTTAAGTGACTCCTCGGGTCAGAAAATGCCAAGCATGACCACATCGCTTCCCTCAGCAGCTGCGGAGTCAATAAGGTTGTTCTGCTACATTCTGCACCCATTGAAAAGAAGACTAGGTTACCATTGCACTATGTTCTGCACATGAAATGGGAGGAGTACTAGCTCCAAACCCTCCTAATCTGATGAATCCTTGCCATAAATTCAGCCCAAGGAGTCAGTCGGGGTGGCTGCTGTCTCTGAGCATGGGGAGGGAGCTTCTTTATGAGAGCCTGAGGAGACAGCAGGCTGCTGAGCACTCAGCAAAAAGAAAAGCTAGTAAAACAGCAGCCAGTGCAAAGTATGCAGAGCCAGCTCCGTATCCAGAATGTCCCCGAGAACCCAGGGCACAGGTGAACAAGGGAGTAGAGAAGAGATTGCTTCAGGTTTTTAGGTGTGGAACCCTGGGGCATAGGCAGTGGCAGTACAGTAAAGTATTCCTAGAGAACCCTCTGAAGAGCCTTCTGCATGCCAGGCATTCAGTGGGGCACCACACCCAGACGTTAGGAATGCAGGGGCACTAAAATAGATTGCTACTCGTTTGTATAGACGGCCATATTCTGGAAGACCCATTCATCAAAGAATGAGGTTTTGCCAATCCCAAACAAAACACCATACACTAGACCACTAAATGAATCAAACATCCATTTTCTTTGTTTGTTTTTTGATGGTGTTGGTGATGGTGGATTTTGGGGTTTTTGTTTTGTTTTTCTTGGGGGGATGGGGTTTTTTGGCTTTGTTTTGTTTTTTGTTGTTGTTGTTTTGGTTTGGGGTGATTTTTGTTTTTTGTTTGATTTTTTGATAGTTCAGCGAGTTGTAAGTTCTGGCTCAAGGTCCCACAATGCTGGTTTCTCAGTTGGATCTCTTCCTGACTTATAGAAAGTCATCAGCTTACTGGGTGCTCACATGGTAAGATAAAGGGCAAACTAGTGTTTCTTGTTAGAAAGGATGTAAATTCTAAAACTCTACTGGGTCAGAGTTAAACTCTTATGACCTCAACATTGATTAACTTCATGGAAGCCTTAACTCTAAATATTGATAATAGAGAACTGGAGTTTCAGTACTTGAATTTTTTTCAAGCAAACCACAGAACTCCATAAAGTGAATTCCAAGAATAGTTAAGGCGTGTTACTGAATTTAATAAAGCCCTCACGGAGTGGCTCATCTCACAGGGTGACGTGCAGTGTGAGGAAGAGTAATCGAGGGAAATAGAATAGACAGTGGATCTGCACTGTGTGGAACAAAGAAGAGCCCATTTGACAAAAAATAAAAAATAAAAAGGAAAGATGATCCACAATAGGATGGTAATGAAGAGTCCTGGCTTAGAGTTCGAATCCTATCTCGAGTCCTACCAGTGTGGGAACACAAGACAAGCATTTTCACTCCTTTATTAGCCTTAGTTTTCTTAGCTATAAAATGGAAATAATAGTATGACTGACAGAGTTGTGAAGATTATCAAGCTAATTCCACAAAAAGTATTCCAGGCAGAGCAAAACTATGAGTCTATCAATCACATATGGCCTATTTGGGAAGGAAAAGTGGTTCAATGGGGCTTGAGCACATCAAACATCAAGAAAAGGACACAGATGTAGATGAACACTAAGCTGAAAGTTTACTGAGCACAATTCTAAAGTTAGACTTAGTTCACAGAGCTCAAAAGAGCCTTTGGAAGGCTTTAAGCAACAGTGACCTGAGAGACCAAAAGTTTAGGAGATCATTCTGGGATTCACATGAAGCATAAGCCAGCAAGGGAATCAGAGGTGAGGAAGGAGGTTGAGTAACCAAGATGGCATCCTTAGAAACTAACAACTACAATGAACAACCACCTAATACCTAAGCCCCTTCCTACTGAAAGAAAACATCAGCTCAGCTCCCATAACAAGCACAGCCCTGTGCCCAGGACTCTACCAACCTCAGGTTACAACCCCACTCCACACAAGGGGCCCGATTCTCCAGTCTTTTGCAAGGCCCCTTTTCCTAGTCTTCCCCAGTACTCTTTGACAGGCACACAAGGTCCCAAGCAGAGAGATGGGCCTTTCTGGAAAAAAGAACTTCAGCTACTTCTTGCCTTATACTCTCCCTTCCTGCTGTGGGGACTTCCTTACCTGCAGACAAGTCAAGTCTTTTTCACTCACTAGTACTGTGTGTGATAAGTCATGTATACTTTTTAGCATCAACTCCTTCATACACATACCATTGCCCTTACTTCATATTCATATGTTAAAGATTAATAGAAGTATTGAGGTCTGGTACACTTGATGTCATTTGCCTATAGGACATCTAAGGCCCTCCTCTGGGTCTCTTTCTTATCACTATCTTAAAGGGGTTATCTCTGACATCTGTTCTCTTATACTTAGAAGCGCACCTACTTTATAGACATGTGGGAGCTTTGTTTTATCCTTTCCTATCACACTGTAATTGAAAGGTCTCACCATATATTTCTCATCTGTATATCCTGTCATGAACAATCAAAAGAGACATCGCATAGATCTGAGCTGGGAAAATGTCTTTGCGAGGCTGCCAGGGTTAAATGTCATAACACCAAGATCCACTGAAACTATATGCCATGTACACACCCCTTTTCAATGGTTTCTTTTTCTTCTGTCAATAAATAACCCCTGATGATTGGTTCAGAAAGTGGAATGGACCCAAAGGAAGTGTGCTAACAGAATGTCTAGTCACATCTGACATGGCCCAACCAAAAACATGAGGTGAGACAGTCAGATTCTACGTGAAGAATGTAGTACAAGCTCTCCTACCCAGAGAAATAGAGTTACAGAGAAAGCAAAAGTCTCCTCTGACTATGGGTAGATGAAACATACACAAAAAATACCAGGATTCCGTGAAACATGGCCTGAGTATTCATTAAATTGGCCCATCACTTGATTTATTGCAGAAAAGAAATTCTTGTACCACTAACTTCTTAAAGGAATAAGAACAACAAATTTAATGGCTATCATAGCCAAACTAAGAGAATACTGTGTATACTGCCAGAAATCCAAATTCAAACAATGGTTCCTATGAGGGCAAATAGAAAAGGAAGTAATAGCAGAAGTCCTGCTGTTTGTTAAGGACTGACAAGTGAAGATTACAGCTGTGCTGACTGTCTCAGACTCACTTGTTGTGGTTGCTTTGTATTGATATATAAAAAGCCTTCCCTGGAAGAACGGGAAAATGTGAAGTTTAATATTAAACAGAAATTAACCCTTAGGTCTTGGCTACCTCCGTTAACCCAAAATGATGGATTTATTTTATTTCAAATGTCCTTTGTGGAAATTCCCAGATGTTAGGAGTACAATTGAGGTTATAAGCACTATGAAGACCCCAGTCATGAAAAATCCAATCTGACACTTAGTGTCACCTTTTCTAAACTGTGTCCAAAAGCTCGTAAAAATGGATTAAATCCTGTTGCTCTAACCCATATGACTAACCTCTTTAAAGTGCACTTTAGAAGGTCCTTAACAGGGGAGTGAACTCCAAAGGGCATACTAACATAGAAACTGAAATAGCAAGGAGACATTATCAAGATAGGGAAGGGGGGCTGATGAGGATCAGCAAATGTTAAATTTCCTTCCACAGATTTTACTTACAAGAACTAAGGGATTTGGTCCTATTTTTAAAAAACTGGAAGACAGAACTCTGTCTATTGGATATGGGTGTTATTTAATCTTACAAACTATTTATTCTTTCCTTAAATGACAAAGTGTAACTGCTGTGGGACAATGGTCTTTTATCCTGTCACTTGTATTATTTTAATAAAAGGCTGAATGGCCAGTAGCCAGGCAGGAAATATAGGCGGGGAAATCAGGCAGGAAGTAGAGGTGGGACAATGAGAACAGGAGAATTCTGGGAAGAGGAGTCAGTCTGCAGCTGTCACCCAGATGCAGAGGAAGCAAGATGAGAATGCCTCACTGATAACAGGTACCAAGCAACGTGGCTAACACAGACAAGAATTATGGGCTAATATAAGTTATAAGAGTTAATAAGAAGCCTGAGCTAATAGGCCAATTGGTTTATAATTTATGTAGACCTCTGTGTGTTTATTTGGAATTGAAAGGCTGTGGGACGGACAGGTCAGAAATCTCAGTCAACAAATGGTGCCATCATGGACAATTACATCCACATAAAACCTGAGAGAGTTTGAGAAGGAATTCTAGACACAAAAGAACAGAGTTAAGCACAGCTTATTGATAGCAGCACTTTCTTGGGTGGGCTCTGTTTGCTAGAGGCAAGGACATCTCATTTAAGAGAGGCTTCCTGACTCAGCTTTAGCTGCAAAAACCTTGCAGCTCCTTTAAGAGGCCCCAGCACCAAACACTTAAATGGTGTTGATGAGTAGCCAACCACATGCTTTTTAGTGGTGTCAGGGACCTTGAAACTCCATAGAGTTGTGGCAATGAACATGGCTCCAGCCAGTACCTCTGCCATGAGGCTAGACTCTCAGAAAGCTAAGGAATGGGGTGAGGAAGGGAAAGAAGGCAACAGCAAGATTCTTTCTGTCGCCATGGAGACTGAGATAGACCAAATCAAGAACTGAAGAAGTTAGAGGCTTGTCTTAGTCAGGGTTTCTATTGCTGCTATGAAACACCATGACCAAAATGTAACTGGGAAGGCAAGGGTTTATTTGGCTTACACTTCTGTATTGCCATTCATCATTGAAGGAAGTCAAGACAGAAACTCAAGCAGACTGGAAACCTGGAGGCAGGAGCTGATGCAGAGGCCATGGAGGAGTGCTGCTTACTGACTTGCTTCCCATGGCTTGCTCAGTCTGCATTCTTATAAAACCCAGGCCCTCCGGCCCAGGGTTGGCACCACCCACAATGGGTCGGGACCTTCCCCATCAATCACTAATTAAGAAAATGCATTACAGTGGGACCTTATGGAGGTATTTTCTCAGCTGTGTTTCCCTCCCTTCAGATAACTCTAGCTTGTGTCAAGTAGGCATGAGTGTAGCCATCACAAGGCTTGAGCCACAGACTAGGCAGAGCTGGCAATACACATTAAAGGTCCAAGGAGGATCTTGCTCTGGGGTTTTTCTGAGTACAAATTTCTATTCCCCCGCAAAAAAAAAAAATCATTAGAATTCCTTCCTCCCACATTCATACAGTGAATTTTTCTACAGAAGGCGGCCAGATGCACCCATTCCAAGCACTACACAAGACCAAGCTGAAAGGGGAGCATAACACACTCCATCCCTCAAAGGTGTCAATACCAGCTTTGTGAGTTGAAGTCATGGAAGAGATCACAGGTTCTGGGGAGATGGCTCAGTTAGTAAAGTACTTACCACACAAGCCTTAAACCTGCCCTTAGACCTCCAGTGTCCACATAAGAAGCCAAGTACATCAACACATGCCTATAGGTTCAGTGCTGGGGAGGTGAAGACATAAGGATCCTAGGGACTTGCTGGCCAGCTAAGTCTAACTAATATGCCTAGATTCAGTGAGAGAATTTAACTCAAACAAAATATATCGAAAAACTGTTAGAAAGACACGTAACTTCAGCCTTTATCTTCTGCATGCACACATACACAAACACACCATGCGTGCACACAAGTGTGCATGTATGCGCATGTGTACACACACACACATGACATTATAGTCTTCATACTCTGAAAAAGCTATCTGTCCTCATTCACTCACAAGATTCCTGGGAAACCTAACTTCCTGTCATCTTCCCCTCTTGAACAGTAACCCAGGGCTACTTACTATCACTTAATTTAGATGATTTACAGGGCACACTTCAACTCCTCTACCTAATTCCTGACCCAAAAAGGGCCACGATAAGAGGCAAAAATAGATGCTTTCAAGAGAGGAAGAAAGTCCTGTAGCTTTTCCCACAGCGTGCAAAATGAAATTACCTTTCAATTCCATCTGATACTTTCTCCCAGAATTTGTGGAATCCCAGAATTATTTTCTCTTCCTTACTGCCTGATGCCCAATATCAAGCAGTGTAATGACTGTGAAGTGGTCGCTGCTGGCATAGTTTAGCAAAGAGTCCACACCCCTTCCTAATGGAGATCTTTATAAGCTGAAGCAAAGATTAATTTAGAGATTGACCTGAAGTTGGAATTGATTATGATGTCATTGGTGATTACACGATCAATCATCTATGTTGTCTTTAATGGGAATGATAAACAAGAGGACAGCAAGTAGACCAAAGAGCACCAGAGAGGTCCCTTCAAGGTGAAGCCTTTTTCTTTGAGAAGAATAAGATGATTCCTCCAGAGGTGTTCTTCCAGTTTATTCCCTGACTCTGCTACAGCAGGGCTTAAGCAAAGTACGGCAATACCACTGGCCAGGTGTCTCCTAATATCAAGCACAAAGCTCCCCAACAGGCACAACTAAGTAAATGACTGGGAGGTTAAGGCTGGACTGTTTCTGCACTGTAGTGAGTCTGCCTGTGGGATAGCCATCTATAGAATGTTCACAATGGAGTCCATTGCCATACTCGTGTGTGACTTTTCTTAGCTGCTGAAGTCCCTCGCATGTCGCATATCCTAATTATCAGTAGGTCCATTTTCTTTTTGTTGGAATTCCCTCTATCCAGAATTATCCAGTGTTTTATCAAACCAAAGAAGTCAATCCAAATTTAGAACTCCAAATTAAGTGGCAGCTAGGGAATCTCATTCTCATTTGAACCACAGTGCCTCCAACATTTTCTACAAAACCAATTCTACCATGTCATATTTTAGGTTGCCCACGAACTTATGTAAGCATTTTGTGATGAACCTTAGAGTACAGACATAGTTCTGGCTTATAGTCTTGCCTAGGAAGCAGGATCCCCAGGCTCACACATGCACCTGAACACACATGTACAGATAGGTGCATACAGACACATACACAGTCAGGCAGGGGTGCTGTACACCTTTAATCCTAGCACTTGGGAGGAAGAGGCACACAGATCTCAGAGTTCAAAGCCAGCCTGATATACAGAATGATTTTCAGGTCAGCCATGGCTACACAGAGAAATCCTGTCGCAAGGGGGAAAAAGACACATACACTAAACAAACATAAGTGAATAAAATTTATCAAAACATCAAATACGAACACTCTGTAGCCTGTCTTAATCTCTAGGCAGAAAACTATTCTTCTGTTGCTGTTTTTGTTTGCTTGTTTGAAGGTTGAGTTAGGTAATCATAGATTTTAAATATGTTTTTTGTTGGGTTTTTTTTTGGGGGGGGTATCTGCTTCTAGACTGTAAATGCCTCTTTCTAGGGGCTGTCTGAACCCTAGTTTCCTGTTTGTGCAACTGGACCTGTGCATCTTGTCCAGGCCTCCAGAAGGATAATTTTTACATCCCAGGTGCAGTTTCCCTCCCTGCTCTCCTTCCAGTCTCCCCCCACCCAGCCCTCCTCTGTTCCTACCCCCCAATCCACTCCTCCTCCATTTCTGTTTAGAAAAGGGTAGGTTTCCCATGGATATCAAGTTGCAGTAAGACTAAGTACCTTCCCATGTATTAAGGTTGGGAAAGGTGACCCAGTATGAGGAGAAGGGTCCCCAAAGTCAGTAAAAGAGTCAGAGGCAGCCCCTGCTCCCACTGTTAGGAGTCCCACAGGGGAACCAAGCTACATAATGGTAACATATATGCAGAGGGCCTAGGTCAGTCCCATGCAGGCTCCCTGGTTGTCAGTTCAGTGTCTGTGAGCCTCTATAAGCCCAGGTTAGTTGATTCTGTGTGTTTTCTTGTGGTACCCTTGACCCCTCTGACTCTTATAGTTTTTCTTCCCCTCTTCCGCAGGATTCCCCAAGCTCTGCCTAATGTTTGGCTTGGAGTCTGCATTGCTCCCATCAATTGCTAGATGAAGCATCTCTGGTGACAATTGGGCTAAACACCAATCTGATCATAGGAGATGTCCAGTGCAGGCTATATATCCACCACTATTGCTGGAAGTGTTAGCTGAGGTCATCCGCGTAGATTCCTGGGAGATTCCTTGTGCCAGGTTTTTAACCTGACCCAGAAATATACCCCCTTTTCAGTAGTCTCTTTCAGTACTCTCTCCAGCCCCTGCAACCTGATCTCTCATGTTCCCATCCCCACCCGCCCACAGTTTTCTCATGAAAGCTTTTCTATTTCCCCTCCCCAGGGAGATCCAGGCATCCCCCACTTGAACCCTCCTTGTTAACCTAGTCTCTCTGGGTCTGTGGATTGCAGAATAGTTATTCTTTATTTTACAACTAATATCCACCTACAAGTGAGTACACACTATGTTTGCCTTTCGGGTCTGTGCTACCTCACTTAGTATGATTTTTTTTTCTAGTTCCATCCATTTGCCTTCAAATTTTCTGATGTCATTGTTTTTAAGAGCTAATACTCTTTTGTGTAAATGTACCACATTTCTTTATCCATTCTTCAGTTGAGGGGCATCTAGGTTGTTTTCAAGTTCTGGCTATTAAGAATAGAGCTGCTACAAACATCTTCATGCTTTAATACAATTTAAAGATTTTGTATAAATCTTTCATATAATTGTTTAAGTTAACTCAGATGTGGAGTATTTTTTAGAAATTCGAAAGCTTTTCATCCACATTTTATAACTTTTACCTGACCATTGGTCACTCCTTCCACAAATAACATTGAATATATTTAAGTTAATCAGAGATCCAGCAAATTTATTGGACTTGCTCATTATTTGTAACAGTATATCTGGATTTGCCCCTTTTGCCCACAGAAGTTTTTCTTTCCCTTTAATCTTACCCATTATTTCATAAGTATGGTGCATTTAATGAAAATGAGCTCCATGGGTTCAAATAATTGAATCCTTGATCCCTAGTTGGTGGAACTCTATTGGGAAGGGTTAGGAGGTGTGGTCTTATTGGAGGGGGTGTGTCACCTGGGATGAGCTTTGAGGTTTCAATAGCTGAGGCCAGACCCAATTTCACTCTCTGCCTCCTGCTTGTAGATTAGATGTAAGTTCTCAGCTCCTGCTTCAGGGTCATACCTACCTGCCTCCTGCAATGCTTCCTACAATGATGATCATGAGCTAACCCTCCAAAACAATAAGCAAGCCCCAATTAAATGTCTTCCTTTATAAGTTGTCTTGGCCATGGTGTCTTTTCACAGAAATACAAAAATAACTAAGACATTGAGTTATTGAAAGTACTCCTTTTAGATTTTTAATTGAAATTATTCAAAAGGACTATCTTAGTGACTACAGGGTATTATGTAGATTAATCTCTAGGCAGAAAACAATTCTTGTGTTGTTCTTTTTGCCTGTTTGTTTGAAGGTTGAGTTAGTTAATCATAGATTTTAATTTTGTTTGGTTTTGTTGTTTCTGCTTCTAGACTGTAAATGCAACGTGATAATAATATTAATAATACAGACTATAATAGTAACAATAATAATATACATTATTATTATTATGTGAACTCAGAAGGAAAATCTGACTATTATAGTGTGCAATGTATTCTACAAGGAAGTTACAACTTAAAGTGAGTACTTCACCTGGATCCTTGATAAATTTGTAAATGACTACTACTTACCCTAAACTTGCATTTCTCACAATGGAGATAGTGATACACACAGAGAAGTGAGACATAAAGGCTATATGAAGGCTCATAAATATAAGTCTTTCTAGAATTTATGTTAAGCAAATACCTTATGAAACAAAGCAGAAGAGTGTTTGTTCCATGGCACCACTGACAGTTGTAAGCAGGAGGCACTCAGAGTCTTCTGAGCTGCAAACTAACCCCAAAATGTTGTGCATGTCTAATGCCACACTGTGTCCTATACCCACTTCTGTGCTTCTACATCCATCATCCTTTGTCCTAATACTGGCTAATACTGGCTGCCCAGATTAAAGCCCTCTAGCAGGAAACAGTTGTGAAAAGTGTTCCAGGTTCACTGCACTTTTCATCAGCTTTTCAGTGTGCGTTTCAAAAGTGGCAGATGTTTCCCCTGTGCTATTCATAGCTCCCCTCGTGTTACCATGGACAGGAAGAGCCTTGAAGCAAACGAGGCTATCTCCAGCTAAAGCAGCAATATTATACCCTAAAAGAAAAAAATCCATTTACAGGGACTATGTCACAGTTTCAAAATCCTTCTGCCAATTTTTAAATCAATGCCATGACCTACCTTGCATGGAGGTCAATTGGAATAGTCATAGCCTTTCATAGCCCCAAAGCCTTTTCCTGTTTCTTCTCTTAAAACCCATCCATGAGCAGCTGGAAGGCCTCTATAGCTCCACCCAGCATAAAACACAAGAGTCTACTTCCATCTCAACAAAGAGCCAAGAACAAACCCCAACCTCTCCCACCCCCTTTGGAATGAGCTGAGGGGTCTGCTATCACCAAAGCCAACTCTGCTGGGAAGTAGCTGGAGAAAGAGAGAAGGAGGGACCAGAGCTGAGACATGAATCTTGTTCAGTTCTTTTAAGGCAGCCACATGTTGCCACGTGGTTCCCATTACAGCCTTGCTGTAGCGGCGATTCGCCCACTGAGGCACCCAGGTGGAGAATGAGATGCAGGCCCTCTGTGCTGGAAGCCTAGAGAATGTTCCCAGCATATCACAATTACAGAAACATCTGTGCCCAACAGCTTTCTGTGGAACTGCTGTGGAAATTTACAGTGTTCGATTGCCTTCAGAATTTCTCATTTCTCAGCCTAAGACAGGGTGGTCCCAAGGCTGCCCGTGGATTGCAACAGGAAGTGAGAGGGAGCACTTTCCCGAGTTTGGATAAAATGTGGCATAAGGGTGCGAAGGGTGAAGCCTCCATGCTGTGGGCTTTCACCCACGGATCATGGTCTTCCTTCTCTTTCTTTTCAGTCAACATATGCCTCCTGCATGTCACGTGAACTGACTACCAATGAGCAAGAATAAGGCCAACAGTTGGCCTGGAGAGAGTCAATAACTTATTGAGAAATAACTAGTGATTTGAAATATTCTTAATAATATATTATTTAACTAGGAACCACAAGACAACTGCATATTCTAACAGGCATGTAAATAAATTCTACTGATTTTTGAAGTTCCATCGATAAGAATTGTAAGCAAATTAAAGGTCACAAACTAACCAATTAGTATATTGTTATAAGTAAAATTTCTCCAACCCTCCTCCATATTCACTAAGAACAGGGTCCTGGTGTCTATGGATGCTGAAACTCTCCAGGTGTTGCTCATTTTAAGCCCAGATGCATTCACCTAGCTGTTAGGTACTCTCTAGTACATAGACAAAAAGAAGCAAAATTTCTAGTCAATAAGTTATCCAAAACCACGTGCCTTATTTTTTCTTCAGGAATATCAGGAGAGTTAAGGAGTGGGGACAGACTACACAGTACAGAGTCACAGAGAGTCATAAGCACTTGAGAACACGAATGGATTAGAGATGGTGGGATTAGGGTGGAAGAGCTGGTAGACGGTGAAGTAGAGAATGAAGGAGAAGTTAATACATGATTTGGCAAGAGTTAAATCATGGAGAATTTGCATATGTATATTTTTTTAAATATGTATATCTTGTTCAGCTTGGATACCATGCAAATACCTCCAATAAATTTAAGGATAAACTCTTGTTATGCTTTATACATTTTAGGTAATGACTACACAGTGGGGAGCACTAACCAATCAAGGGTTTTGTGTATAGATAGGTAAATTGATTAATTGGTTAATGATAGATGATAGATAGATATAGATGATTGATAGATATAGATAATAGATAGATAGAATCACCTACCGATGCTTTAATTTTACTTTTACTTTTTTCTCTTTTAAATGTTAAAGCTTGGTGCTTAAATGGCATTTTAACTGGAGGCAAAAATGTGTAGCATAAATGTATGTTGGTTAATTTTGTCAATCTGATGCCATTTAGCATCACCGTGGGAATAAAATCTCTGGTTATATTTGTGAGGGATAAACTATATACTCGATTAACTGAAGTGGGAATCCTTACCCTAAATAGGGGTGGCAGCATTCAAGGGCTGTGATCCTGAACTGAATAAAGAGGAGGTGAGTTGAGTAGCAGCATTCTCCTGTCATTCTGCTTCCCACGCTGGGTGCACTGTGAGCAGCCATCTCCTGCTCGTGTCACCATACCTTCCATGTGGTGGACTGCATCTCCTGCAACTATAGGTCAGGATAAACCCTCCCTTCTTCCAGTTGCATTCATCAGGTACTTTTACACAGACAGACAAGTAATTAATCAAAAGGTAAGCCAGCTTCTTTGGTTAAAGAGGGCAGTTGGCCACCAACATCTATTTGAAGCCTTGAAAGTGTTCAACAGATTGCCAAGAAAATTTATACCATGAAACCAAAGAAGGCTATGAGGGTAGCTAAGTGGTAGGCAACTTGCCTGGCATGCACAAGAACCCTGGTTCAATTTCCAATACTAAAATAAATAGGGAATATAATGATACAAATCTGTATTACTCAAACATTTGGCTCACCATATTCAACCAACAGACTCATAAACCTTGCTTACTCTACCTCTATCCTAGTTAACCCTATAAAAAATAATCCCTTTTTCTGAGGATTTGGTATAGCTTTCTGATCTGACCCCTAGCTTTGTTCTGACATCTGAAGGTAGCTGAGGAAAGATACTTCGTGTGGCTTATAGGCTTCTCTATGGCAGGATGAAACCCTCCAAGGTCAAAGTGCTGTGAAGAGATGTCTGAATCTTGAAAGTTGACCCCTGGAAGATGTCAGAGCATTATTTAATCAATTGACATACTCCAAGACTTTTGATGTTCTATTATTCCCTGCGATCAAGAAATCATTGCTCTGTTAAGAAAGAGAGAAGGAAGGGATGGAGGCAGGAAGGGAGGAAGGGAGGAAGGAAAAAAAGTAAAAAATATTTTAAAAGAGAAGAGACAAGACAATTGTACACAAAATTTTAGTAAGTTTTATGATAGTTCCTGACCCAAACAGTAAAGTTAGACATTAATTGTGAAAGAATGAGTTTGGGTTTTGTTGGTGAGTTTGGAAGAAGTAATTAGTTGGTCATTTGTCTGCTGGCTTCATTTAATTTGAAGGTTTGTTTTTATTTGTTTATGTTTTTGGTTTTTTTTTTATCATTGACCTGAAGAAACTCATGAGATAGCAATGGATTATATCTTATTAACTTTGGAAAATCAATTATGATATATATTTGATGTGAAGAAACAGGAAAGACTTACCTGTTAAGCTTCATTCCTTTGGAGCATATATAATTTTAACAGGAGTGTATTCATTTTAACTGTCGATTAAATTTTAAAACAATCAAGTAATGTCAGAAAATTCTCTTGAGCTCTTCTGGGAAGGGTCTTTCCTATGCTATCCTTGCATGTTAGCCTAAAGGACAGTGTCTTGAGGGACCATCAATCCCTAAAGCACAGAAGCAGACTGTTGAAAAAAGAAAAACCACAAGGAGTTTGTGTGAAAAACCACACAGAGCTATTTCCATCAAAATATCAGTTTTTGAATCACAGAGCATGAAGCTCTAAGAACCATTTTCTCAATTAATAACTAGGATAAGTAGGGGATGGTAAGAGGAGAATTAGGCAAAATAAAATTAACTAGCAAGAATTTTACCTAAGAGAGGCTCAAAAACTATATGCCTATTTAAAGTTGTCCAATATCATTAGAAATGAAAAACCCTAGTTAAGACAATGTATGATACTTTACACTCACTACTTTGTGGAAATCTTGAAGTAAAATATTGGGGGAGAAATTCAGAAATGGAAGCGCTCTCTATTCTACCAACCAGGAATAGTTGGGTTACAGTAGACTTTAAAAGCAGCCGAGCGTTAAGTTGAGTCTCTATGTCTGAGACGCCTGCAGAGTTGTCCTAACTGAATGTTCAGGTTGCACTCACAAAATGACTTACGAACAATAGGAAATTCCTCATGGTTCTAAGGCTGGGAAGTCCAAAGTCAGAATGCCAACACAGACAGACAGTGAGGGCTGTCTTTAGAGATGTAGGCCAGAAGGTTACGATGACGCTCTACAGAACTGTTGTGTTTTATAAAGACCACAAATCCTCTTCAAGGGTTCCACTTTCATAGTCTCCCCACCAGGTCTCATTTTATGATGAAGATTTCAATATCAGAATTGGAATGTGCAAATGTTTGTACAGGAACAGAAACCAGGTTCATAAACTATAACCTACTATTCCCCTTCATTTGCATATGGCCATCAGCAGAACTAGAACTCCACCTGCAACTTCAAAACAACAAATACAGACCACTCATCAAAATGTTTAACTCTTTCCAGATCACTCCACTTGACTATCCAAAACCTGGACTTGAACTCAGATAATCTACTTTCAATATCAGAGTTTTAATCATTATGTTCTTTGGCATATCAGTTTACAGAACAATATGTCCTAGACTTTTCCATCTCACCAAATATTATATCATCTATAAAGGGAAAATTAAATATATGGCTGTAAATCTCCAAGCACACTGATTTGCTTATAAAAACACAATCAAAGATAACACTAAGTAAGGGGAATGGATATGATTAAGATGTATTGTATACACAATGAAGCTTTCAAAGAATAAAAAGATGGCAGTACTAAGGAAAGAGCAGAAGGGGAGGAAAGGGTGGAGAGAGGAAGGAGGCAAGCAATGAAGGAAAGAAGAAGGAAGCAAGAGTAGACAGGAAAGGAGAAAGGGCATCGCAAAATGAGAACGGCATCCTTTTGGAGCTGCGCACGCCCAGTTTAGAAAATGCACGAAGCAGAAGTGTAAACGAGAAAATCTGTTTTCTCTTCGTGACTGCAGGCCCCAGAGCATCTGGTCTCATTAAAGGTGCAAAAGTCGAATATCCTATTGAACATTTTCTTTGGTGTAGGAAATTAAGTTAAATTAAAAACATGACCTCTCTCTCTAACTGGCAAAAGCCATCTAGCTCTCCAACCACGGTCCCGTATCCTTCAGCAATACATCAAAACCAGACCTCACCGTGGGACTTCCACAGCTGAGCCATCCAGTTCCTCTGAGACGCCTGTTTATTTGGCTGCATTTGGGCAAAGAGGATCAGGTTCTATATAAAATCCAAAGGAAGAAGGTGATATCCGCCCTGGGAGGAGGGTTTCAGGTCTTCCCGAACGTTTCACAGGCTATCCACTCAAAGTTCGAGCTGCTAACAGCCCTGAGGGTTGCTGCTCCCACTCTCCACTGTAAGACAACATTGTGGCTCAAGGGGATACAGACAGGATTGTTTCTGGCTGAGCTTGAGCTATGAACTCAACTGTAATCCTATAAAGTCCGGCATGGAAAGCCTTGGGGAGTGGAGGGAGATTCCAAGCAGCAACAGCACTCAAGATGCAAAGGTTCAACCCTCTCTGCTTTACCCACCAAAGCCCCAAACAGAACCCACTCTTTTCCTGCATTAAAGTCTCCTGGGGTAGAGGCTGTCGTTATTTCTGTTTCACCATTCAATCAACAACTCAGAAGCTCCTGCCCTAGTGTCTTTCTGAAGAACTTTCTTTAACCCAAAACAAAATGAAAGAGAAACAGGACTCTCTAAAGAGCAGAGAAGCAGCCCCGGAGCAGCAAGGAGCAGTTGCCGGTCTGCAACAAAGTGTCAAGGCTTCTTCGGAAGCCAAGCTCCAAAGAAGCATTCAGAAACAGGGATGAATAATTTATACACAAGAAAGTTGTGGTCTAACGTTATCATATCATTGTGTTAGGTAAAAAACACTCTAGTTCCCAACAACAAGGTTTTTTTTCCAACTAGCTATTACCCATTACAATTTGTCTTCATTTTATTTCCTGGTGCTTTGATAAAATTCTCGAACAAAAGCACCTTACTTAAGGGAGAAAGATTTACTTGGCTCACAATTTCAAGTGTTAGTCAATCACTATGGGAAAGTGAAGGGGGCAGGAACCTAAACCCACAGTCATAAGTAGAAGCAGAATGAATGCATGTATGCTTATACTCAGCTTACCTACTACTAACACACGCTGAGACAGAGGGAGACACACACACACACACACACACAGAGAGAGAGAGAGAGAGAGAGAGAGAGAGAGAGAGAGAGAGAGAGAACATGTGCATGTGTGTGTGTGTTGTGTCCAGGACCCAAACCCAGGGAATGATGGCACCTACTTTTAGGAAGATACTTCCTTTCACACCAATTGACATAATAAAGAGACTACCATACAAACATGCCTACAGGCCAGCCTAATCAGGGAAGACAGTGGTGGTGGCCAGAGCAGGAAGCTGAGATATTCAACACCATCTTCAATGTCAAATATGGGGCAGAGAGCAAAGTGGAAGTTGGGCAAGCCTTTGAACTCTCAAGGACTACCCCTAGTGATTTACTTCCTCCTAAGTTTTCCATCCAAATAGTACTGCTTACCAGGAACCAGGAGGAGTCCAAGGCTTCAAATACCTGAGCCCATGGAGGATAGTCCTCATTCAAACCACCACAAACAATTTGATGGAAAGGGGATTTGTTTTGTCTCATGGCTTCAAAGATTTCATTCCATGATTAGGCTGACCCCCCCCCCGAGGGGCCTGTGATGAAGCAGAGCATCATGGGAGAAGGGCGGGTACGGTTGGAGTGGAACTACTCAGTTCACTAAATTCTAGAAGATAAGAGAGGGAGAGAGAGATTACATGCTTGGTCCTAAACAGGACATCAATATTGCCCCATAGGAGGCCCAGAGAATATTGTGGAGGTGGGAAAGGAAATCTTGCAAGAGCTAAATGACGGGGAGGAGCGCTATGTGTGCTGTAAATGGCATAGTCATAATCATAAACACAAGAGTGTTGGTGGCTACCTACACAATATCTAGGGGACGCGAAAATGATATGAAAGTAGGGGAATGGGTAGGAAAGAAAGGAAACGAAGGAAAGGTATACATTTGTTGATGCACACATAAACACACAACCCCCATGAAAGCACCCCCTGACACACTTCTTCCAACTGGAACTTACCTAATTTTCAATGTCTCCAAATCCTACCATCACGTATGAATGCAACAGTGAAATAATGCACTGGTAGGTAGGAGCCCTCATGAACCCATCAGTCCTCCATAATGAAACTCAACAGCCAGGGACTGAGATGTAAACATTCAGGGGTGAGGGTACTTCATGCTTAAAACGTAACAAAAGAGACGCACACCTCCAGGGAAAGTTTTGGCATAGGAGCTATTCAAGTCAAGAGTATGCAAGGTTGGGGTTTGCAACTCATGGTAGAGTGCTTGTCTCTCACTTGAGGAAGTTGAACATCATCAACTTCCTGGCTCTAAAAATCAAATAAATAGTAAGATGAGAAGGAGGAAGAAAACACAAAAAAGAATGAAAGTTGGTAGTTTAAGATATTTAATTCATAATTTTTAGAAGCATCTCACTGCTGAAAATCCCTTAAGAATCACACTGGGAAGCCCCAGTCCATCATTTCATTTATATCATTGACTTTTTAAATCAACTTTGTTTCTTGAGACAGAGTTTCTCTGTGTAACCACCATACCTGGAACTCACTCTTGTAGACTAGGCTGGCCTTAAACTCACAGAGAGCTGCCTGCCTCTGCCTCCCAAGAACTGGGATTGAAGTGTGCGCCGCCAGCACCACTCAGCTTATTAGTTTTTAAGTGTTAGTTCTTTGAGAATTTCTTACATGTTTTGATCATATTCACTCCCCAACTTTTCCCAGATACATGCCCTTTCCTACCACCCAATTTTGTGTCCTTTTTTTTTCTCTCTCTCTAATTTAAGGCCAATTTATGCTGCCAAATATTCTTGGCTATGTGGTCGTCTTACACTGAAGCATGATCAACTGATCAGGGCTACATGTCTATAGAAAACTGTTTCTTTCTCACCCATAAACTGACCATTGCCAATAGCTCCACCAGTAGGGGCAGGGATAGTGTGCCCAAATCCCCTTTCTATACAGTTATTTGGTTTAGCGTGGGTTGCATGAGCTTTGTCTATGCTGTCATAAACTCCCTGGCTTCATATGGCTTCCACTATTCATGGTTCTTAAACCCTTCTCATCCTCTCTTCACAAAAACCCCTGAGCGTTGGGAGAGAGGGAAAAGTACATACGTTCCCTTAGGGTCTGAGCCTTCTACAGTTTCTTATTCTCTGCATTTTTTCCAGGCATGAGCCTCTGTGTTACTCACCATCTACTGCAAATAAAAGCTTCTCAGAGGAGGGCTGTGAGATGCCTTAATCTATGGGGACAATGATGCCCTTAAGAGTCAGTTTAATACTACATCCATATAGTAGCATAATAGTAGTGGGCTCTCCCCTAGGGCCTGTGATCTATCATTATCAGGCCTATCCTTTGCTTGATATGGTATCAGGTGTGTTTTCATCTTAGGAAGCAGGACTTAAATCAGAAAGTGGATGGCTACTCTCATGCTGTTTGTACCACTATTGTACAAAGAGGCACCTCTTGCCAGGCCAGTCATTATTATAGCTTGAATAGGCCACCGGAAAGAATTATTGACAGCTATTTTCCCCGCCAATAGCTTGCATAACCCTTACCAGTACGATGAGAGCCATCTAGCGTGGATAAGGTCCACACCAGTTGGAGCTCTCCATGTTCTACAACTCATGTATGTGGTGTCTTCAGCAAGAGGGTCTTACTGTCAAGTTCTGAAGGGTAACCAAGAGCAATAATTTGTAGTGTTTAGGAACTTTATGGGACCTAATTACCCAATAATTCCAAAAGAAATAGCTCATTCCTGCCACTGGGCTTTTTTATTAGTAGTATTATTAGTCTCTTGTGTCTTCTAAGGGCATTTTTGCCCATGTTTGTGTGTGTGTGTGTGTGTGTGTGTGTGTGTGTGCACGCGCATGTGTGTGTGTATGCTTCTATAGTAGTTGGTTTGTAAGATTATTTTTTAAAAGTCTTCTTTAAATTGATCTCAAAAAACTTTGCATGGACCTGGAGAGATGGCTCAGTAATTAAGAATACTTGCTCCTCTAGCGGAAGATCTGGGTTCAATGCCCAGCACTCTCAGGGCCACTCACAACCATCTGCACTTTGATTTCCAAGGTATCCAGTGACCTCTGCTGCCTCTATACCAGGTACACATGGAGTACACATATGTACATTCAGGCAGAACATTCTTACACATGATTTACAAAAGTATAAGTATAGAAAGCCTTCTTATACATCTTAGCTACCTCTTTAGCTTAAATGCATTGTGCTAGGAGGAAGTTTAAATTCCAAGGCAATTATCTAGAGGAGTGTGGAAAAACATGACACCCTTATAGATGAGCCTCTGTTTAGAATGGCTGTCATCAACATTGTCACCATCATTGTCACCGGAAAATACATGCAAGCCATAATATGCATTCAAACACTAGTAGAAAATGTCAGAGTAAGATAGGGTGTGAAACTGCCTGCGAATGTGTGTATGTGCTAGAACCTAAGAGAGATGAGGTTACTGGGAATAGAAGACATAAGCACTTAGTTCTAACGAAGGTCAAAGCTTATGAATAGAATGTTGTCAAGCTCACAGGTTTCAAGAAGACTCTTGATTCTGGAGCCCATCATCCACTCACACTTGCTCTTTGACCTTCCCCGTGGATCCATCTGCTCCTCATGGAAACCTGCAAATGTTGCTAATGAACCCAATGTTCTCTAAGTTTTCCATAAAGGGCTTTTATTAAATAAAATGGAACTCGAGTAGCTCAACAGTTTTTAAAAGATTCAGCCATGGGTTGTACAGTGTTACCTGTCCCTTCACTCCTCTGTGCTCTGAAGTCCTAATTAGAGTCTCAGCTATCCCTGAACTATTTTGCCCTTTGCCTTTATAGCACAACATGTAATTCCTATTACTATAATAAAGCAGTAACTTCAGTATTTGTGAAAAGCAAATAAAGTTTATAAGCCTATCAAAATACCTCTTGTTTCTTGTAAATGTTTAGGAAACATTTCTGAAATGTTTCCGAGAATTAAAGTTCAAGGTTCAGCAAGAACCAAAGGGTGACCTCACACTGCACCTTGCTTCCTTCTGAATGAAGTAAGTCTCCCCACTCTACAGGCAACAGGGAGGGAAAGCCACTGGCACTCAAGAGGAAAGTCAGGAGAGACCCGTCATGGTGAAGATAGCAAGCTTCTCAGAACTATACAAGGCCCTAGAGAGGCTATGCTTGGTCTCCCATCTTGAATGAGAAAGGAGGATAAATGGAATAAGTGTCGTACCACCTTAGGAATCTTTGGGGAAAGCATCCTTTTATTCTTATCGGGGCATCCTGTCTGCAAAATCATTTCACATTCTTGTCCTTCGGTGGGATTATAAAATTCTGTCCACATGAAAAAAATTGTTAAAAAGCCAGGGTCTCCCCAGTTTTCAAAAGGACAGCAGTTTTCTCTAAGCTACAGTATCTATAAGATGCCCATTCACGTGCCCACCTCTCAGACTTATGACTTATTCTACTTTGCTTGCTGTTGTGATAAACATGATGGCCAAAAATCAACTTAGGATAAAAGGGGACTTATTCATCATATACTTCTGGTTCAACTCTGAAAGAAGTCAGGGCAGGAACGAAAGCAGAGACCCAAGGAAGAATGCTGTTTTATCGTCTTCCTGTCATGCTCCTGCTCAGCCAGCTTTCTTACACAACCCAAGACCAACTGCCCAGAGGTGGTACCACCCAGGGTGAGGCTAAAGTTCACCCACATCAATTGTCAATAGAGACAGTGTCCCACAGGTCAACCTAATAGAGGCAAATCACATAAGGTGCCTTATTTACAGGTGAGCTAGTTTGTGTCAAGTTGGCAAATGCTAACCAGCACAATGACTAAATGATAAAAACTGATGGATATTTGACACGGAATTATAACCCTTACCCATTACTACTAGCTCTTGAGAGTATGTTAAGAAGCCCCACCCAAGCACTGAGCTGCTTCCAAAGAAACCGGGATGTGCATGCACCTTTTGCAGACTCAATGCCTTCCTTGCTAGTTTGGACAGATGCATTCTAAAACCCATCTTTGCTTTAGCCAACAAAGAATTTGGAAAGCACTTCACGTGGGAACCATGTAACCGTACCAAGTACTCATGGCTGTTGGGTGATGTTTTACTCTTTTTGCTTTTTTCTGGGAGAGGGGCTACCACCAAGCTCCCAAACAAATCGCACACAAGGGCTTATTATTAACTATGAATGCCTGGCTTTAGCTTGGCTTGTTTCTTATCAGCTTTACTTCATTATCCCGTCTACCTTTTCCCTCTGGGCTTTTATCTTTCTTATTTCTGTATATCTTACTTTCCTTCTTGCTCCATGGCTGATTGGGTGGCTGGTCCCTGATGTCCTCCTGTCCTTGTTCTCTCGCTCCTTGCTCCTCCCTTCTCCTCATTTCTCCTATTTATACTCTCTGCCTGCTAGCCCCACCTATTGTTGCTCCTGCCTTGCTATTGGCCTTTCAGCTCTTTATTAGACCATCAGGTGTTTTAGACAGCCAAAGAATCACAGCTTCACAGAGTTAAAGAAATGCAGCATAAACAAAAGTCACACACCTTAAAATAATATTTCCTAGCACATAGCTTACATGTAATCGGCTCTTTGCTAATGAGGAGGGTGATTTTTACCTTAAAAGTACCTTCCTTACTTAGTATTCTATTTCCAATGTTGTTGTTTGTTTGATTTCTTTGAAACATCCTTGGGCCTTTCATTTCAAAGTTACATGAAGACTGCTTTTACTGAGTCTTTCTGGGCTAACCAGAATCTTGGTATAGCCCTCACCTGTCCCTTATGATAGAAGTACATTGCCCCACAACATCACACCCTTGATTTGCTTTCAATTTTGTTCTCTCTTATTTCATTTCTTTCATTAGTATCTATCTCACCACCATCCCAACTTCTAAACGATAGGTTGTACAGCGCTCAGTGCTGGGAATTTTCATCTTCCCTTTAGTGGCAACTTTCATAGGCCCATGAAATAAATACACTTTGTATTCAAATGACTCCAAAATATGCATCTCCAGCCGAACTCTATTCTCACATCCTACTGCTTGCCCAGAATACTTATCTAAATATTATGCAGGTATATGAAATATACCCTGCCCCAAATTGGATTTGAACTTTTCTTCTCTAAATCCACTTTTCTGAGTCTCTCCCAACTCACTGATTAGGCTGGCAGTCCTATTCACTTGGGAGACATCCACCACTGGGGGTATTACTGATGCCCATTTTTCTCTTATTTCATTTATCTCATATTTTATCAAATTCACTGGGCTTTACCTTCAAAGTATGTCTTCTCATCACCTCTACCACTATTCTCCAACTTAGTGAAATGGAAACCTATTCCAAGAATCATATGGCAGAGTTTATCATGATAAAAGGTAGAATGAAATTCACCGTTTCAGTGAAAAAAAATGATTTCATGATCTGTAAGCAACTCCAGCTTTATTGATATTGAGCTATGAAAGATCAATGGAAAAAGCTGGAAGCAAATCACAAGGCTATTTCTATAATCCACATACTTGATGGTAACATTTACTTCTGTTTCCCCTGTATCAACAAACATATCTGTCCTATACTAAGATTGGGCAAACACTGAGTCAGGGAATTGATACAGAACACACAGACTAGCAGAGCTTATCATGATAGAAGGTAGACCAAATAACACACCTTAGTGAAAAATACCAACACCTATAACATGCAGTGTATGCTTTAAAATGTCTAATTGGTCAATTAGATTGATGGACAGATGAATAGATGGACAGGCTGAGAGATCTATAGATTAACAGACCAGTTGGAAGATATCATAGAATAAAAGGAGGATGATAAGTAAAGAGGACCCAAAGACATATTCTAGAAATTGTCACCAAACTACAAAAGAAGGATGTGATAAAGACACCTTTCATCCAAAGTGTGTAAATTAAACATACATACATACACACACATACACATATATACACACATACATACATGCATACATACACGCACATACATACAACTGCACACACATACAAATACATGCACATACACACACGCACACACATGCACACCTTGAAGTTGAGGAGATGGGTTGGTGGGTAAAGCGCTTGCTATAAAAGCCTGAGGACCTGAATTTGAATCCTCAAAACTTATGTAAATGCTGGTCACGCGTGCCTGCATGTATAATCCCAACATTCTGCAGTGATATAGGAGGAGAATATGGAAATGGAATTCTTGCAAGCTTGTGAGCCAGCTCAAATGGCCTGTGCATCTGCAAACAACTAAAGAGAACTTTCCAAACAAGAAGGAAGCTCAGGACTGAGAGCTGTGGCTGTCCTTTGACCTCTATGTTATGTCTATGGTGGTATATCCATTCCTGTTCTCTCTCCTTCTCCTTCCTCATCATACATATACAACACAATCAAAAGTTTTTGAAATCCTATATCAAGAAATGTTGACGTTTTCAATACTGCATGGAATTGTCCATACATTGTAGCATAAGGTTTTACCTGTTCTATGACAAACTAAAAGATTAAATGCTTTATTATACCAAGTTCTAGAAATATTTCTTGGGGCTGGAGAGATGGCTGAGTGGTTAAGAGAACTGGCTGTTCTCCTAGAGGACCCGAGTTCAAGTCCCAGCACCCACATGGCAGCTCACAACTGTCTGTAACTCCAAGATCTGATATACTCACACAGACATACATGCACACTAATGCACATAAACTAAAAATAAATTATTTTTTAAAAAAGAAATATTTCTTAACACATAACATCACCATAACACAACCAATACTGATACATATCTTAAACAATTCCTGTTCCTCTGGGATCTTCTAAGTCTCCAAGTTTGTGTTCTACAAGAACACTTTACCATCCCTCTATCATGTAGTGCATTTAACCTTTGCCTTCTATTCAGTCATGTGTTTTGGGTTTGGATAACACAAATACCTAAAATAGACTGAAAAGTTCTTTCTTTCTCTATAGTCTTTTCTCAGTGTGTCCAGACTCTAATGTTAGCTGATTCTCTGCCATCACGGTCACTTTATCCATCATCCCTGTCTTAGAACTCCCTGGGAGAAAGATTAAAAGTCATGAACGGTGGCTGTGGGGTTAAAACCCAAAGCCAAGCCAGGTGCAATGATAGTTCAGCACTGTGGACAGCAATGCATGTGTTCATGACCCCCCCCCCAGCAAAAAAATATTCTGAGTTTCCTCTACATCCATATTCCATTATCACATGCCAAAAATATAGGAATGGTCATAATATGTGAGACAAATTGAATGTGATACTGAGTTTTACTCTAATTTATCTGTTCCTGTGTTGGGAAAGGTCAGTTCATCCGGCTTTTGAGAAATTATGTAACTTACCAAATGTTGATAACTAGTAAGTTCAAGCCAAGTCCTTCATCCCTGTATTTTACATCTATGCAAATAAACACACACACACACACACACACACACACACACACACACACAGCCTGCTTTCAGGGAGTCTTGTGAAGCCTAATAAGCTCATGACAGATCCTTCATTCCTGTGTTTTACATCTGTGCAAACACACACACACACACACACACACACACTCCCCAAGCCTGCCTTCAGGGAGTGTTGTGCAGGCCTCAGTTAAGGGAGCCTCTAACGCTCTGTCCCATAGAGGGAAACGTGATAACCATTAGGTATGTACAAGGAAAACCATTAAGAAGTGTGAGAGAGAGGGGGCCTCTGAAGACAAGTCCTCTCCCCAGGAAGATGTACAGGTAGCTCAACATGAGGTCTTTTGGGCACATAAATCTCTATGATAGGCACATTCCACATATAAACACTTGAATGTGTTTTTGTTTTCATGTCTCTGATGTCTACATTTTTCCCAAGCATCTCAGTTTCCTAATCAGTCCCACATGTCTATTCTCAGCTATGTATCTGAGAGGCAGCCAGACAAGCAACAGGGTCCTTGGCCACAGGAGCACCTGGCTCTCAAGGATGTGGGCCTCATCTTAAATCTAGCAGAAGTGCTTTGATCTCCCCACTTGGACAAGGTTGTGGCCAGGTCTTTGGACAATATCCTTCCAGACCCGGTGTTCCCTTCTAAGGATTCCTTCTCTGCACTGGGACCCTGAGCCCTCTCCCTCTAGTTCCTCATCTCCGACAGCTCTGAACAGTGAACTCTAACTGGATCCTAGTCATACTTCCATGACATATATGAGGTTATACTCTCTTTAACCAAAACAAAGGACTATGACAATCTCTCTAAGTAGGCTATAAGTCAGAGATGGGAATATAGTGATATTTTATTTGTATTATAATAAATAAAGCTTGCCTGAAGATCAGAGTGCAAAGTAGCCACACTAGTCAGCCATACAGGCCAGAGAGTGGTACCACACACCTTTAATCCCAGCAATCACACTAGTTAGCCATAGATGCCTGTGATGGTAGTACATGCCTTTAATCCCAGCACTAGAGAGGAATATTAGATGGGAGGAGAGAGGTTTCAGGATCAGTCCGAGGATTCATAGAGGCAGGACAGCCATTTTGGGCTGAGGTAGAAGTAAGAGCTAGTGGATGACTGTTTTGCTTTTCTGATCTTCAGGAAAGCTTTCTTCATTAAAACACAAATAATATACCACTCTGCAAGGAGCCCCACTTAAGAAGGTCGCCTCACCACTGGAACAACAAAATGAACCTTAAGCATCATTCCTTTGATTTTCTAGAGATCTCTGCTCTTGTAAAATCATGAATCTCTATGCCGACATAGGGCTCATCATACTAACACATTCACAACTTTGGGTCTCTGGTGTTGGTTTCTCCTTTTTTTTTTAGCACACTGTTCCCCCAAACACATATACAAATATATGTTTATATAGAAAGTAAGATATGCATGTTAGTATGCATGAGCAGGTATATGTGTGAGTGAATGTATAATATACTTTTGTTGCAATCTTGTGTTTGGTTTCTTAAGAATAGCGAATATGTCTGATTCACCTATGAATTCTTGAAGCCTGGGTGTCCTCACATTCTAGTCCTACACGTTATACCTTTTCTCTAAGATTAATGAAAGAGTGATCTCAATTTGATCACCCATTATAGTATAGAATCAAAATGTTCCTCTATTGATACAGTAAGGGTTTCCTGTCAGAACACCAAATGCCAGTTAAGAACATTACAGGGATAACTCTGAGAAAATTAGCCAAAATTATAGTTCTAAAAATATGCAGCTCTCACAAGTGTGTCCCCAAGGCAAAGTGAAGCCCGGTAGTGTCTGATCCATTTCACAGCAACAAAACTAGTTTCTAAAATGTGATGCGTTTTAAACATGACATTTCTTAAGTCACGATGGCTCTTGACTCATTGCGTGTTTTCCATCGGTGCTAATACTGAAAGTTAAGATATGAGAATTTGTGACAGCATTAAGTATGAAGATCCATTTAGGCAATCCAAAAGTTAAAATAGTGATGCCGTACACACACCAAAACGTCTTCATTTGCTTTGGATCATCTTCTGTTAAGTTTTGGTTCTGCAGTGAGGATTTCTCCACTTTGCCTGAAGCTCTGGGCAGAAGAGAGGAGTGTGTGTTAGACAAGACGGTGATGCTCTTGCAGGTCCTTCAGGCCCCCCCATGGGAGGTACTGCCACATCCTCATGATGCTACCATATTACTGCTCTGTTTTGAAATACCCAATCTGAGAAAGATGTGTTTTCACGATGGCAATCCTCTCTTCCAGTGCCTCCTTCCTCACTAGGGTGGTTTGCATGAGAATAGTCCCCATAGGCTCATATTTGAACGCTTGGTCTCTGGTTGTAACTATTTTGGGGGAGTATTAGAATGTGTGGCCTAGTTGGAAGAGGTGTGTCACTAGGGAAATGGTTTGTAATCTTCTTTAATACAGTTTTGGTGACCCCCAACCATAAAATGATTTTTGTTGATACTTCATAACTGTAATTGCACTGTAACTGTTATGGACTATAATGTAAATATATGTGTTTTCTGCTACTTCATAACTATAAGTTTGCTAATGTTATAGATTATAACTTAAATATTTGTATTTTCTGGTGGTATTAAGTGACCCATGTAAAAGGGTCATTCGAACCCAAGGGGTCACAACCCATGGGCTGAGAACCATTGCACTAGGGTGTGGACCTTGAGGTCTCAAAAGCCCAGGCCAGGCCCTGTCTCACACTTTCTGCCTCCAAATTGCAGATAATGTATAGGATTTTAGCTATTGTTGCAACGTCACACCTGCCTACCTGTTGTTATGCCCCCTGCCATGATGTCCTTGGACTCACCCTCTCAAACTGTAAGCAGGCCCCCAATTAAATGCTTTTTTTTTTAATAAACGCCTTGCTCATGGTGCTTCTTCACAGTAATAGAAAAGTAACTAAGACACCTAGATATGCTGGATCATTGCATTGCCACGGGAGCCAATAGTCAGCCTGTCACATTTTTCACGACCTATAAGCTATAGGAAGCACTTACTGCAGGTTCTATAGTGCTTAAACTGTACTGAGCACACCACATGGCCAGGATTTCTCTTGAAATAGCTCAAGTAAGCATGCACTTTCACATTCCCTATTATATACATAATAAAGCCAAGGAGTCTTAAAACACATTTGTGGTGGCAATTGATTGCTGACTTCACAGGATAGATTATTACCTAGGACACAAGCCTGTGAGCACACCTGAGAAGAACTGGCTAGCTCGGATTAGCCTCCTGGCGTGCCTGCTATAAGTTATCAATGTTAGGTTAGTTGAGATACAAAGAACCTCCCTGAGTGTGAACAGCACCATGCCGTGGACTAGAACTTTGGATTGCTTAAAAAGCAGAAAATGAGCCACTGGCATGCATGACTCTCTGCCTCCTGAGTATGGATGTAAGAGAACCATCTACTCTATGCTCCTGCTACAGTGTCTTCCCCTTTTATGATGGGCTTCCCCTCAGACTTTTTTTTTTTTGAGACAGGATTTTACAGTAGTTATGGAGCCAGTCCTGGAACTCGCTCTGTAGACCCGGATGGCCTCGAACTCACAGAGATCTGCCTGCCTCTGCCTCCGAGTCTGGGATTAAAGGTGTGCGCCACCACCACCCAGCCCCTTAGACTTTAAACCAGAATAAACTCCATCTCCCCTGAGCTTCTTCAGATAAGTATTTTGTCACAGAATTTGACACAAAAAGGTCCAGAAGTTTTTCTCTTCTAGTGTCATAACCCCCAGGACTTGGAACGTTCTCTGATACATAAGTACTGCAGAAGTAATTGCAGAGGGAAGCAATGAATGAAGCCAAGAAAGATGAATGCAGCTGCTGTCCAAGATCACACAAGTGTGGACTCTAAAGAATCCTTTTGGGAACTGTGACTGCTAATCCTGATTGTCAGCTTGATGATAACTGAAATCAACTTTAAAGCAACATGGTGGGCACTTCGGTGACTTGTTTTATTGCTCAGATACTTTAATGTGGGAAGACTCATGCTAACCAATCTGAGGGAGGCGGGGTTTATTTTGGCTCTGAGGTCCATTGTTATGCTCCATCACTCAGGGAGGATATGACAGCAGGAGAAAGATACAGATAGTCATTATGCATCCATACTCCAGAGGCAAAAATCAATGAATGTCTGTGCTCAACTCACTTCTTCGTTTTTATTCAGTTCAGGACTCCAAACCATGGAAAGGAACCATTCATGTTTAGGGTAGATCTTTATACTTCAATCACCTAAACTAGATGATTAATCATAGAAATGCCCAGAAGTTTCTTCCCATGATCATTCTAAATCCTGTCAATTTGACAATCATAATAAACCATCACAATATCAAGGTAACTTCTATGCACACAGTGCTTAAATACAATTAATGGATCCATGTTTTAAAAACCCTGAGAAACATAAATCAATAAAACCTCAAGGTTTTAGAAACAACAAAAGGACAGTTGTATGTGTGTATATAAAGCATTTGTATATCAATAAGTGTGCAGGTGAGATATTTGTAGAAAAACCGAATAGCATTATTTTTTGTGACAATTAATCTCGATTATCAAATCAAACTTCAACTGTTAAATACCTAGGATATTGATAAAGTACTTCTAGGTATATCTATTCAGGTAATTGTAGATATACGTAGATAATAACAACTCTGACATAATAAATGGTTTAATGCACTGAAAGATTGAAAATGTGAATTGATCATTGAGTGAGGGTGTAACTGTAACGTGGGGCATGGCTGGAGGAAATGGGTTGCTGGAACGATCTTTGAAAGATGTGTCTTTCTTTCCCTGGACCCTTCCTGTCTTGCTCTGGGCTTCCTGGCTGTCATGAACTAAAGAAGCTCTTCCTCCATGGAATCTTGCCATCATGGCATGCCGCCTTAATACAGGACCAGAAGATGGGGCCAAGTGAGCATTTACTGAACCCTCTGAAACCATGAGCCAAAATAAATCCTGCTTGCCTTAAATTGTTTTCACAAAAATTTTGGAGAAAATAATGCAAAAAGAGCACATGTTCTTAGGACTGTAGACACACGGTCTAGCAACTAGAAAAATATACATACAAAATAGAAAACTGGGAGCCATTCATATAAAATTCAAATCACCATTCAATTATACAAATCCATGTTTAAGTTTATTAAAAATAAAGAATAATCTACCACATTGTTTTCATCTGTTAAATTAATACTAATTACATACCCTTCCAAGAACATTTCTTATACTACTAATGAAAATCTTGAAACAAACTCAGATTTTAACATATTAAAACTGTCCAGGAAATGACAGCATTATGCTAAGCAAAAATACAGGACAAGCTCCATGGTGTCTTGTCCCTCTTTTTATGCCACAAGGAATTCTGGGAACGATCTCTGTGATAGCTTTTACTTCCCTGGTCACATGGGTTGATCTACCACAGCTGCAGCTTACACTGAGGCAAAGACTGTTCACTGGACCTAACCTGATCATGTGTGCTCTTTAGAGTTTTCTCCAGCAGATCACAGAGTAGGAAGCCAAAGACCCAATAACTCAGGGAACCTCTCCTGGTATGAGGACAAAGAGGAATACATCGAAAGAAAGATAACAGGTCTTAAACCACTAGAAGTGCCCTCAAATTTTGCCGGATTTTGTGGCAGTTTATTGTTTATCAATAATATAATAATGTAAACACAGGCACATAAAAATTCCTCTGGTGATTGAAAAAATTAAAGCTGGGTGTGGCATGATGGTGCATGCCTTCAATCTGAGAATGCGGGAGACAGAGGCAGGTAGGTCTCTGAGTTCAAGCCCAACTTGGTCTATAAAGTGAGCTTCAGGACAGTCAAAGCTGTTACAAAGAAAAACACTGTCTCAAACACACACACACACACACACACACACACACATAGTTTTATATATATATATATATATATAATACTGAAATAAAAATAAAAATGTTATTAATACAATATTTTAAACACAAATATCTTGTATTAATACAATTTTATTAAATATGCATGCTACATGGGAATACATCAAGATGGCCTCAATGTAATATCAGATGAAAGGATTGTCTATTTATACTCACATGCTTTCTGATCCATTCACTTCCAAAATTAGCAAAAAGAAACAAAACTAGCCATATTTGTACAACCATCGAGATAAGAATCTAGCTTTGAGGATTACTAATGTATGTCAGCTACTTAATCAATGAGATAGGAAAGAACACTTATCATCTTCAGACTAAAATTATATAATAAACTCTGTTATGGAAGAAAAATACATAAACACAAGTTCAACACAATGAGGCTGTTATGCCTCTGACCACGATGGGGCCAATCCCAGGTGTGACATCAATCCCAATGCCTATGCCTGCCCAGTCTGGCAGGCGAACAGCCTGCCACTGCAGCTGAACTCTGGAAACACTATAATATTAGCCTTCTCTGTTAATCCTACTAATGCACTCACAATCTCCTTGACAGGCTGCCCATCATATCCCTGTGTCGGGGCGAAAGCCTCAAGAGGTGGCTGTGATGAGGGGATTACTGAAAGGACACCCAAGAGGACAGAGCCCCCCCTATTCCTGCTTTGTACATACGCCGCATACCACAGAGGGCACCGGCAGAAGCTTGTCCTCAACACCAACCTCTTGGCATCAGGTAACAGAGAAGCCCACCCACCCCAAGTGCTGACCAGGCCACTCTTCAAATCTCACTATGAAAAAAAAAAGAAAGCAAGTTAAGAGAGAAATCCGTGGGGCTGATGGCTTGGGGTTACTTCCTCCTAGCAGAGCCTCCCCCTTTAAAAGCTCTATCTATAGACAACTAAAAAGTTCCTGACTCTGAGAACAAGTCTCTAGAACAGTGGTTTTCAACCTCCCTAATGTTGCGACCCTTTAATACAGTTCCTCATGTCATAGTGACCCCAGCCATAAAATTATTATGTTGATACTTCATAACTATAAAATGTGTACATCTGATATGCGAACCACTGAGGTCACGACCCACAGGTTGAGAACCACTGCGTTAGGTCCTCCTTTCCTTGCCTTGCATCTTCCACCCAGTTCTTCAGAGAGTGGCTGACCTCATAAAGCCGTGTCTACGGCCCCATCTTCACTTATTAGCTGGACAGTTCTAATTTGCCGTATAAGTTTTCAGCAGGTTCAGTTGAAATGTGTCATCTGAAATACATGGTAAAAATGAAAAAAAAATGCTGTCTTCATATTAACAGACCATGTTAGAAAACCAGAATTTCTCTTTTACCCACAGCAGCTAAGTTTGTCACCTGGGGGGAAAGCATATACTTCTCCATATCCTCTTTAAAATAAAAGGAAAATTCAGTCTGTGGTTGACAATCTCACAGAATATTTTGGATGTGGCTAGACCTATATAAAATATCCCCTCCCCAGAATTTCTCATTCTCAACAGCATCTCTTGCCAAGACAGGAGAGACTCAGTAGAAAGCAAGGAGCTCTAACCTACAAGAGGAGGGTCAGGCGCTGGTTGCTCAGTTTGTTGGTCAGCTGACTTTCAAAGAGAAAGAGAAGGATTAAATAGTGTCTGTGATATCCTTTTGTCAACGACTTTATTTATTTTTTTTTCAACGAGAGACTTTAAAGGGAGATGTTTCTGTTCTGTACCAGAGACACCTTCCTAGGCCAGAGTCGCACATACGTCAAAGCCCATTTGAGATGCAGGGTCAGCTGTGGACCCATGTTTCTGGCTGTGTGCTTGCTAGGATGGTTTCCCACATTGCAGAGAGCCTAGTGTCAGCTAGACAGGGTAAAAACAAGTACAGACTGTAGAAGAGAGTGAGATCTGCCAGCTGGAAAGAGCACAGGCTTTCCCCTGGTTTCTTGGTGGCTTCAAGGACAACTCTGGAGATAACTTCTCTGTGCATAACACCAGGAAATACATCAATGTTACACACATAAACTCTAGACATCCCTTGTTAGTGCTCAGTCCCAAGTTCATCTAGTTACCAATGAGATGCCTCCAACATCCACAGCTGAAGCCATGTAATACTTGGCATTGGCTCATCTCTAGTTTCAAATTTTGAAGAGTATAAATAGGAGTGAAACTATGCATGGATTCTTCGAGAGTCCCCTACCACATCTAAGATCTAGTCTAGAGTTGAAGGGAGAGTCCCTACCCACCCTGGGAGTGTCGCTGGGGAGCCTGCAAGCATTTCCATTTTAACACAGCAGTATGGTCAGCCCTGCCTAACTACCAGGAGCCCTCTCGCTTTGAAATCTGAAATGAGTTTGACTTCATCTGTTTCTCTAGAAACAAATATTTACAACTTGAAACTTTATGCCAATTATTTCAAAATTCTGGGGGTTTGTCATTGTCCTTGCTTTGAGAGCAGTTGCTTTTGTTTTCATGTACATCTGAGACCAGTGAGAAGAGGCACATGCTCCAGCGTGTTTCCTAAATGTGAAATTGATTTACTAATTGGAGCTATTTTAATCCATGTCTGTCTGGCACACGGTTCATGTCAAGGCTCCTCTCTTTCTGCTGGAATCCATATATCCACATGGTACTGGAGAATTGTCTGTATTCTGTCAATCATGATTTAAATAAATGCTGATTGGCCATTAGCCAGGATGTATGGGTGGGACAACCAGACAGGAAGTAGAGGCAGAGCAAGGAGAATAGGAGAATTCTGGGAAGCAGTAAGCTCTCTCAGCACTCCTGCCTGGACCACCGAAGAAGCAGGATGTGACCTGCCCCGCTGAGAAAGGTACTGAGCCATGTGGCTAACATAGATAGGGATAATGGGTTAATATAAGCTACAAGAGCTAATAAGAAGCCGGAGCTAATGAGCCAATCAGTTTATAACCTAATGTAGACTCTCTGAGTGATTTTCTTTGGGACCTAATGACTGTGGGACCTGGTGGGAGAACAGAAACCAACCAGGTCCTCTATGTTACAGAATGGCACCCACGTGGATAACTGCATCCACAGAAAGCCTGAGAAAGCTTGGGAAAGAATAGAATAAAACATGTTTTCTTGGTAGCAGTAATTTCTCAGGTCTGCTCTGCTTGGTAGAGGCAAGCAAGCACTCTCATTTAAGAGAGGCTTCCTCACTCAGCTTTAGCTGCAAAACCTTGCAGCTCTTTTAAGAGGTCCTGCCACGAAACACTTAAATGGTGTTGATAAAAACTGACCGAATGCTTTTCGGTTTTCAGCCATAGCAGCAAAAAAGCTGCGCCCTTGGCTTTGTGGGCCGACCTGCCAGGGCAAACTCTGACTCTTTCAGGCAGTAGGTCCGACTACCACAAAGCATTTGAATGTGGTTTCTGAGCACACTACTGCAGCTTGCTTGCTGGCAGGGACCTTGAAATGCCATAGAGTTGTAGCTACAGCCGGTACCTCAGCCATAAGGCTGGAATCGCAGAAAGCGAAGGAATGGACTGGATCCAGCCATCAAAGCCACGGCTTTTATCCTACCCATATAGCTTGGTAAATTAAAGACTCATGTGGTCAGAAAAGGAGAGATATACAGTAAAGAGAGATTCAAAGACAATGAAAACCTATAAATGGTTTACAGTGTGTTAAAAATATATGCAGGCTAAAGTTAAACTTCTTAAAGTAAAAAGAAAGAAAGAGAGTAGTTAGGTGTGGTGGTACACACCTTTAATCTTTGGGATTCACACTTGGGAGGCAGAGGTAGATTGACCTCTGTGAGTTCAAGGTGTGGTATCACACACCTTTTATCCCAAAGCTTGGGAGGCAGAGGCAAACAGATCTCTGTGAGTTCAAGGTGTGGTAGCACATACCTTTAATCCCAGCACTGGGAAGGCAGAGACAGGCAGATCTCTGTGAGTTCAAGGATAGCCTGGTCTACAGAGGGAGTTCCAGGACAAAGATACACAGAGAACCTGTCTCAAAAAGCCAAAAGTTAAAAGTAAAAATAAAAGAAATAAAGGTTAAAATAAACCTGCATAAAGATGTAAAATACACAGAGAATCTTGATACTGTATGCTATTATGCTCTCTTTGAATTGTTTGAATGCTGAGGAAGGAGAAACAGCTGCTAAAAGATATTTGCTTATAAATGCTGCTGAATTAATCCAAGATAGGTATTTTGAAAATACCTTTACTTCAAAATTGAAGTCAAAAGACATGTTACTTTGGAGAAGAGATTTTGCTTTTGTTTCCACAGGAAATGAGAGGCTGTGGATTCATTCTGAGTTAAGAAAACTCAGATTTGATCAAGGAAGACCACCTGAGAAATCTCCGGTAGGAACAGATGGCCCGGATGTCTGAGTTCTACATCCAGAACAGATTCAAGATTGCTGCCTGAGATGATCAAGCGTCACAGGATACTCCAGTCATAACTCTAAATTTTCTTTGGGTCCCCATAAGATTATCAGTGCCCCCAACCAGCTGGAAGTAGCCTGGAATACTATGCCCACATTCCCAAAAAAATGGACTATGGATATTTCTCTTTGTTTAAAAAAAAAAAGAGGAGGGAAATGGTGCGGGGGAATTGTCTGTATTCTGTCAATCATGATTTAAATAAACGCTGATTGGCCATTAGCCAGGATGTATGGGTGGAACAACCAGATAGGAAGTAGAGGCAGTGCAAGGAGAATAGGAGAATTCTGGGAAGCAGTAAGCTCTCTCAGCACTCCTGCCTGGACCACCGAAGAAACAGGATGTGACCTGCCCCACTGAGAAAGGTACTGAGCCATGTGGCTAACATAGATAGGGATAATGGGTTAATATAAGCTACAAGAGCTAATGGGAGGCCTGAGCTAATGGGCCAATCAGTTTATAATCTTCTGGAGACCTCTGTGTGATTTTCTCTGGGACTATATGGCTGGGCGACGGGGCAGGACATAAACCCCAACAAGCAGGCCCCCCCCGCTACATCCACAGGACTACTGTATCTATACCTAAGAGAACTAAAGAGTCAGAGTTGAGGGTTTGGGTGGTGTTAATTTGTGTTTGTTTGTTGCTGTTTGGTTTGGGATTTTCTGCATTACTTCATTTTCAAGCATATATGTAGTGCTGGTTGGACTAGAACGTGCTGTGTAGAACACACTGTAATTTTCTACCTCTGCTTTCTAAGTGCTGGAATTATAGGCATAAACCACCTCACCGGACTCAAAATCGGAGTGCCTAGTTAGAAATAATAGTTTTGTTTCTTACTGATAAAAATAGTAAACTTAGTCAATCCTAGAAATTAATTCTGAAATAATTTTATACATATTCCAAGTTTTTAGATGAATATCAGCTCCAAAGCAATGCTCAAGGATGTATTGAACTAAATAGAAAGTAGACAGTGTCAGCAATATTGCCTACATCTATAGTACAAACTGAACTTTGATTTGTGAAAAAAGGAAAATGTTGGAAATAGCAGACTGGTATTTTAAATTCTCATTTACAGGTAAAAACTGAGACACTACACGATTTGACTAAAATGACCCCCCCCCAAAACACACATAATGTTCTGTGTAAAGTTTGTCCTAAGTAAGGGATTGCCACTTCTAGTTTCTCTCATGCTGTGTACTTTAATCTGACTGAACTGGCTGCAGAAGAAACCATGTTATAGTAACCTGTGTATGGAGAAGCCAGAACACTTCCTCCATTAGCAGACTTTACCCAGTAAATAATATTGACTGAAGAAAAGCTCTGTTTCAATAACTATTCCTCTTTCTAAGCAAAGCAACACTGAGAAATACATATGGAATAATTCTAGGAAGGAATTTATTCCTTTAGGAAATATTTTGATGCTAAAGGAAACATACTCTTGACAACTTTGAAGCAATTCCTAAAAATCCCACTGCCAAAAGTGTAATGAGGCTTAAAAGTCTACACACAAATTTATGTTTAAAATTATATCTGCGTAACAGACCAGGGACCAGCACATAAAAGAAAGCCATTCCCCGACCATAACAAAACACTAGGAGACACACTTTTAATGACTTAAACCGGAAGAGGGTGCAGCTAACCTAAAAATATTAAGGAAGAAATGTAGAAGCCACAGGGGGTGGGAACACCAGGAGAACACAAGCAACAGACTTCAACTAAGCAGGGCATATAGGCACTCACAGACAGAAGTGGTGGTAACCACAAAGCCTGCAGTGGTCTGTGCTAGGCCCTCTGGTTGCTGGTTAATATTTTTGTAAGAACCCATAACAGTGGAAGCAGGGGTGTCTCTGACTCTTTTGTCTGCTCTTGGGACCCTTTTCTTCCTATTGGCTTGCCTTGCCCAGCCTTGATATGAGGGTTGGTGCATAATTTTATCCAGTCTTATTATGCCATGTGCAGTGGATATCCCTGGAAGGCCTGCTCATTTCTGAAGGGAAACAGAGGAGGGGTGGAAATGGGGGAAATTGGAGGTGGGGTAGATGGGAATGGGAGAGATGGAGGGATGGATTATTGAAAACAAAAAGATTTGTGTGTGTGTGTGTGT